>MCJB01051312.1:11954-29034 GCA_002018475.1 Nicotiana obtusifolia | reverse complement strand
TGAGTCATGTGCAGTACTGATCTTTGCTCTGTGAGTTTCATTGCTGGGGCCAGCCATATTAGTTTCCACAGGCGAGTCCTGGGCAGTGCCTTTGTCAATATATTTCTCTGTTCTGTGAGTAGCATTACTGTGTGAATCAGCCTCATCAATTTGGTTGGTGTTTTGGCCACTGGAAATCACATTGTGATCAGATATATTGTCAGGGATAAGAGCATCAAACATATTAGTTGTTTTGACCTGCTGCTCCTTGCTGGTGGCAGTGTGCTGAGAAACCTCCTTCGACTTTGATTTTCTTTGTACGTGATTGTCTTTTATCTCTTGCCATTGTTGGTTTGCTTTTCCCACTATTTTGCCGCTGGACAGAACCATTAAGGGTGCTGGTCCCTGATTTTGTTTGCTTCCCGTTTCCACTGTTTTGCCTTTGTCTTTTATTTGATCCAAAACCTTGACCTGAGTGTGATCCGGCTTTTTGTACGATTCCGGATGTATTTTCCAACATTCCAGCATGTCATGTCCTTGTAGCTTGCATTCCTTGCAGTATTTAGGAAGGTAGTCGTACTGTATTTTTACCCATTCCGTTCTTATTTCCCCAGTTGCTTCGTTTTCAATATCCAACCTGACGCTTTTGGGTAACTCAGCCAGCAGATCCACCAATACTTTAACCCTTGCGCAGCTAGGTCTCGTCTTGTTGATGGTTGCCAAATCAAGATGAACTGGATTACCTACTGCTGATGCGAGTGAGAATAGGCACTCTTTGACGAAGTAAGTGGGTAATAAATGCGGGAAAGAAATCCACGCCATCGCCAGTGGTGTTTCCTCGCCCAACTTGAATTTTGTATCGTAGATTTGTTGCCGCATCTGGTATTCGAGGCCATCCTTAGCCTTTAAATAGTAAGTACTTTTGGCAGTGAGTCTGATGAAGTCTTCCCAGAGAGTTAATCTTATTAGGACCAATTTATCTCGGAAATAGCCAATGTTACAATCTCCCTTGATACCGCACTGTATCGGTATGATTCTTCTGAGTTCTTGAATCTCTGGCCAGCCATAAGAGAACTTGCCCAGCACTGCAAATTGAAGGCCTTCAATGCGATTCATGCGAGTAACTTCCGCTTCAGTAAATTTGACAATTGCTTGGCCATGTAGATAGGTAGCTCTTCGGAAAGTAATTGGTTCAATTTGTGGGTTAGGGTTATTTGTGCTCGGACTGTTTAGAATTGCTGGGTTTAGGATTTTGGTAAAATCCATGTTTTGGGGTAGGGGGGTGCTGGTGTTTGGGGTTTGGTGAGTAGGTGGTGCAGGAGGCGGGGGTTGGCCAGCCGGAAAAAAGCCGGCCTGCGTCTCCATTGATGACTTTCAGTGATTTTCGAAGAGAAAATTCCAAAGTCGTCGCGTGTTTCCTATTTTGGTAGATGATTTTCTTTGTAGGTTTTGCCTCTGTTTTGGTTTAGTATCAGTAGATTGTAGCTGAAGAGGATGACCAGAAACAGAGGTGGCTGACGGAGCTGGTCGCTTCTCGATTTTCTTTAATCTCCTCTGTATTTCTTTCAGTAATGACCGATGGAACTAGGATAAGCTTTGATTCTGGAGGTAAAAGGTAGTCAGCTCACTGGCTTCGCCGACCGGAGCCGGTACCGGCGAAGGAAGGTCTGAATTTTCGTTCTGATAGAGTCTCCAGAGTTTCTCTTTCTATGTCTAGAAATGACTGTTGTCCTATTTTTTCTCACACTTTGCAGTCTTCAGTTCTTCATCACGATGCGTTCCTTCGACTAAGGGAAGAAAAGGCACGTCGCCAGCGACTCGAGGGGGAGATGTCGACTCTTCGGGTCGAGCTGGACTTCATGCACAGAGAGAATGACAAAGCACTTAACCAGCTGGGGCAGTAACTTGACCAAGTAAACCAACTTCGGTCTGCAGTGAGTGAGGCCAAGGCAGAAACCAGTGAATGGAGAGCCAAGGTCGATATATTGACTTCGGAAAAGGAAACCATCCGGGCTCGCATAGTCCCCTTGGAAGAGCAAGTTTCGGAGGCACAAGAGAAAATCGGGACTCTAACTAAGAGCACCGATTCACTTCAGTCCCAAGTCGAGACGCTCACTCTGGATCGAGATGTTCTGGTTAACGAGCTGCAATCAGCAAAATCCGAGATTACCACGTCCAAAGCCGACGCAGATGATATGATAGCTCAATACAGAGCTGATGCTGAGGCCGGCCAAGAGCAATCAAAGATTCTGGTCGAGTACGCCAAGTGCCAGACCCGTCTTTCCGTTCTCGAGGAGCTTCAAGCTTGAGGCTTCAATCTATCTACCGAGGTCGATGAAGCAGCAAAGATTGAAGCCGATGTTAGAAAGCGGGACTTCCCCGAAGAGGAAGAAGAAGAAGATTCTGATCGAAGCTGTCTGTAATATAATACGGCCTTTTTGTAACATACTTTATTTTGTATATATAAAAGAATTCTCCCTTTTTGTCTGACTTTGTTCTGAAATTTTCAATCTCGCAAACTATCCTGCATCCCAGGCTTAGCTAGGGTTTATTTCATAATAAGTTTCCTTTTTTCATGACAGATTGAATAAGGCCCACACCTCAAAAAGGGGGGGTCGAGATTTGCCTTAATAGGTCTTATTCCTCTTTGAACTTTGTTAATTTGACATGACCTTGGTCCGTTAAGAAATTGGATCTGTCTTAACAGATCTCAACCCGATTGGCCTTAGCCTTTTACGAGTTCGGATTTGCCTTAACAGGTCTTATTTCTTTTCGAATTCCGTTAGCTAGATGTGGCCTTGCCTATCAGGAAATCGGGACTATGCCTTAGCAAATTTTTTTCCCTTTCGAATTTTACTTATCTGATTCGGCCTTAGCTCTTTTAAAGAATCGAGGCCTTGCTTTGGCAGGTTTCAGTCATCCTCAAATTTAACTCGGTTCGGCCTTAGCCTTTTATAAATTGGGATTTACCTAAGTAGGTCTCATTTTCCTTCGAGTTTTGCTAACTCAATATGGCCTTGGCCTTTCAAGAAATTGGGGTTCGCCTTAATAGGTCTTACTCCCCTCTGATTTCTGCGCGGATATTTGAAAGACGTTAGTTTTCGATAATATAATGAAAATCGAAGAGGCCCTTGGGCTTAGAAACAAAATATTGGTGCCAAAGAACTTTTATTAGTATTCATGTGCTTGTACAACTTTGCTTAAGGGGAAGATCAGTCTACTTGGGCACGGTACCTTCGACCGTTTGACCCTTACATTGATTCCTAATGATCTATAAGAAATTCCCCCGAATTGAAGTAGCTAAGCAAAGATTCGAAGTAGAAAAGCAATCTCCAGATATTCAAGGTCGATCGAAGCCGTGCACCAATTATTATCATCTTCGATGAGCGACCGATCTAAGTTAGCACGATTCCTGGTTGCCTCATTAAAAACCATGCCGTAAAATCTAATTAGGGACAAAACTAGTCGAAGGAAAAAAGAGTGCAACGCATGCTTTTAGTCCTAGTGTCCTGTGCTTCCTGGCTCGAAGTTACTTTATTCACTACCTGCAGACGTTAGTATTATAAAACAAACAAATGAGAAAAGAAACTTATTACCTCAACAATAGTATCGTTTCAGGTGGCTCACGTTCCAATTGTTCGGCAACTGTTTGCCATCCATGGTTCCAAGCTTGTAAGATCTCTTTCCGGTAACCTTCAAGATAGCATAGGGCCCTTCCCAATTTGGTCCTAGTTATCCTTCATTCGAATCTCGAGTGTTGGGTGTGATTCTTTAAGTACCAAGTCCCTAACGTTGAAATATCGAAGATGGGCTCTCTGGTTGTAATACCTTTCAATCTTTTGTTTTTGTGCCGCCATTCGAACAAGGGCCGCTTCCCTTCTTTCATCCAATAATTCCAGGCTGATGTTCATAGCTTCTTGGTTCGATTCTTCGGTTATGTATCAGAACCTGATGCTCGATTCACCTACTTTGACTGGTATTAATGCTTCAGCACCGTAAACTAGGGAGAATGGAGTGGCCCCGGTGCTGGTTTTCTCGGTTGTGCGATATGCCCATAGAACTTCGGGCAGTATTTCCCTCCATTTTCCCTTTGCGTCGGCTAACCTTTTCTTCAAGTTTTGAATTATGGTTTTGTTGGTCGACTCGGCTTGTCAGTTGCCGCTGGGGTGATATGGAGTTGATAATATTCTCTTGACCTTGTTGTCTTCGAAGAACTTTGTTACTTTGCTGCCAACGAATTGCTTGCCATTATCGCATACGACTTCCGATGGCATCCCAAATCGGCAGATGATATGGTCCCAAATGAAGTCGATCACTTCCTTTTCCCTGACCTTTTCGTATGCCTGTGCTTCAACCCACTTGGAAAAGTAGTCAGTCATAAAAAGAATAAATTGAGCTTTGCCTGGTGCACAAGGGAGAGGGCCGACGATGTCCATCCCCCACTTCATGAACGGCCATGGCGATTGGACCGAATGCAATGTCTCTCCGGGCTGGTGAATCATTGGTGCATGCCTTTGGCACATGCTACACTTGCGTACGAACTCCTTCATATCTTTCTCCATATCGATCCAATAGTAACCGGCCCGAATTATTTTTCGAACCAAGGATTCGGAGCTGGAATGATTCCCGCATGTGCCTTCATGTATCTCCCTTAAGATATACTCGGTGTCGCCGGGCCCAAGACATATTGCAAAGGGACCTCTGAATGTTCTTTTGAATAGGGTTCCGTCGCCAGACAAACAAAATCGGGCTGCTTTTGTGCGTAACGCTCTCGATTCTTTGGGATCCGATGGGAGCTTACCTGAACTGAGATATTCTATGTATTTGTTCCTCCAATCCCAGGTCAAGCTTGTTGAGTTAATTTCGGCATGGCCTTCTTCCACCACCGACCTCAATAGTTGCACTACTTTTTCAGACTCGATCTCTTCATCTTCGACCGATGATCCTAAGTGGGCGAGGGCATCAGCCTCACTATTTTGCTCTCGCGGTATGTGCTGCAGGGTCCATTCTTTAAACCTATGTAGTGTGACTTGAAGCTTCTCCACATACCTTTGCATTCGCCCTTCTCTGACTTCGAAAGTCATGTTTACTTGATTGACTACGAGAAGGGAATCACATTTGGCCTCGATTATCTCTGCCCCCAGGCTTTTGGCCAGCTCTAAACCTGCAATCATAGCTCATACTCTACTTCGTTGTTAGTTAATTTCACAGGCTTAATAGACTGTCGAATTGTATTCCCGGTTGGGGGCCTTAGTACGATACCAAGCCCTGATCCTTTCGAATTGGAGGCACCGTCTGTGAACAAAGTCCACACTCCCGAAGGAGTCCCCGATTCGGTCATCAGTTCTCTCTCAACCTCGGGTATAAGCGACGGCGTAAAGTCGGCGACAAAATCTGCCAATACTTGGGATTTGATCGAGGTTCGGGGCTGATATTCAATATCGTATCCGCTTATTTCGATGGCCCATTTGGCCAGTCGGCCTGATAGCTCAGGCTTGTGCATAATATTCCTTAGGGGATAAGTTGTTACTACACATATGAGATGGCATTGCAAGTAGGGTTTTAGCTTCCTAGAGGCACTCAATAAAGCGAGTGCTAACTTTTCCAAATGTGGGTTCGGCCTCACCTAGGGTTCTACTAACGTAATAAATGGGGAATTACGTATCTCGTTCTTCTCGGACCAGGACCCCGCTTACCGCTACTTCTGAAACGGCAAGGTAAAGGTATAATTGCTCACCTGTTTTTGGCGTTGCAACAAAGGTGGACTAGAAAGATACCTCTTAAGCTCTTCTAACGCACGCTAACACTCCGAACCCCACGAGAATTCGTTCTTCTTTTTCAGCAAGTTGAAGAATTGGTGGCTCCTGTCGGATGATCTCGAGATTAATCGGCCTAGGGCTGCTATCCGACCTGTCAGCTTTTGCACCGCTTTCACACTGTCTACAATTGTTATATCTTCGATGGCTTTGATTTTTTCTGGATTGATTTCTATTCCTCGATTCAAGACCATGAAGCCAAGGAATTTTCCCGAGCCTACCCCGAATGCACACTTCTCTGGGTTCAACTTCATGTTTTACCGTTTCAGCACATCGAACGTTTCCTGCAAATGGCTCAAATGGTCCTCTGCTCGCAGGGACTTAACTAACATGTCATCAATGTAAACTTCCATTGTTTTCCCTAGTTGTTCCTCGAACATCTTATTTACCAGGCGTTGACAAGTAGCCCCCGCATTTTTTAGCCCGAATGGCATCACGTTGTAACAATAAGTACCATACTTAGTGATGAAGGATGTCTTTTCTTGATCCTCCTTATCCATTCGTATCTGGTTATAACTAGAGTAGGCATCGAGGAAGCTAAGGGTCTTGTGGCCAGCGGTAGCATCGATCATGCGATCGATGTTGGGCAAGGGAAAAGAGTCTTTAGGGCACGCCTTGTTTAGATCTTTATAATCTATGCACATTCTTAGCTTATTTCCCTTTTTAGGGACTACAACTACATTTGCTAGCCACTCCGGGTATTTAACTTCCCGTATGGACCCTATATTTAAAAGCTTAGTTACCTCATCCTTGATGAATGCTTGTTTGACCTCGGACTGAGGCCTCCTCTTTTGCTTGATCGGTTGGAATTTTGGGCTAATGGTCAACTTGTGAGTTGTAATTTTCGGCGGTATCCCTGTTATGTCAAGATGGGACCAAGTGAAAGAATCTTCATTAGCTAAAAGAAATTTAATAATTTTGGCCCTGAGCTCGAAGCTTAGGCCCGAACCCAGGTATACCTTTCGATCTGGTGAGTCGCCTCGGAGTGAAATCTGCTCGAGTTCCTCGACCGTTGATTTGGTTGCATCGGACTTGTCGGGGCCGATGAATGACCGGGGAACCCCATAATCGTCATCTCCGAGATGATCCTGCTCACCCTCGTTTATCGAAGGTGGTGTCTGTGATTGCTATTGGGTCCTTTGGGAAGGAGCGGTCGGCTTTGGCACTGCTTCTTCTACTGCGAACATCTCCCTCGCAGCGTATTGTTCTCCATAAATAGTTACGATCCCATCAGCCGATGGGAACTTCAACATTTGGTGCAGTGTTGAGGGTATTGCTCCGATATCATGAATCCACGGCCTCCCGAGCAAGGATTGTACCTCATGTCCCCTTCGATCACGCAAAACTTTGTTTCCCGAACAGTGCCGGCGGTGTTCACCGGCAATGTTATTTCTCCTTTGGTTATCTCGCAAGCCATGTTGAAACCATTGAGAATTCGAACTTCAGGAATAATCCGGTCCGTCAATCCGAGTTGTTCGATAACCCACGATCGAATTATATTGGCTGAACTACTAGGATCGACAAGTACACGCTTCACCCAAGTTTTGTGCAAGCATTGATATTACTAAGGCGTCGTTATAGGGTTGTATGACGCCTTCTACATCCTTTTCGCTGAAGCACAAAGCTCCTTCCACCGCATAACCCCGGGTGCGCTTTTCTCGGGTGATAGATATTTTGGTGCGTTTCAATACCGGACCTTGGGGCGTATCCACCCCACCGATTATCATGTTGATCATGTGCTGAGGCTCCTCCGGGTTTGCTGGCCTATTCCTGTTCCCGTAATGGTTTTTGGCTCGGTCGCTCAAAAACTCTTGAAGGTGCCCATTTTCGAGCAACCGTGCCACCTCTTCCCTCAATTGTAGACAGTCTTCTGTCTTATGTCTGTGCGTGCCATGGTACTTACATATCAAGCTGGAGTCTCTCTTAGCTGGATCCGATTGCAGCGGTCGAGGCCACTTGGTATCTCTAATGCGACCGATGGCTGATACGAGGGTCGCTGCATCGACGTTGAAGTTATATTCGGACAGTCGGTGACCAACGACTTTCTCGAAGTTATTTCTTGCCAACGGTCCTCGGTTCCTTCGATTAGGATCATTCCCCCTTTCCTGTCTCGGAGAACCCTGCCTTCCTGGAATGGCCCTTCGATCTCCAGGATATGGTCGATGCCTATCTCTGTTCGATCTTGGCTCTCGGTAATTATCTCTTTGAGTTCTATCATGAGTTCTGATGGGGCAAGTGGATCCCGAGCGGGCACCAAGCTGATCGTCTTCGACCCTGATCTTCGATTGATACCGATTGTGTATATCCGCCCAAGTGGCAGCTGGATATTCAATCAAGCTTTGCTTAAGCTGTTGTGAAGCCATCAAACTTTGGGCGTTGAGCCCTTGAGTGAAGGCTTGTACGGCCCAATCATTAGTGACCGGTGGTAGGTCCATCCGTTCCATTTGAAAGCGAGATACAAATTCCCTCAGCATCTCATTGTCTCTTTGCCTAACTTTGAATAAATCCGATTTCTGGGTCTCGACTTTGATGGCACCCGCATGAGCTTTCACGAAGGTGTCCGCAAGCATGGCAAAAGAATCGATGGAAATCGGGGGCAAGTTGTGATACCAAGTCATCGCTCACTTTGACAAGGTTTCCCCGAACTTCTTTAAGAGAACGGACTCAATCTCATCATCTTCGAGATCATTTCCCTTTATGGCGCATGTGTACGCCGTTACGTGCTCGTTTGGGTCAGATGTCCCGTTGTACTTGGGGATTTCCGGCATGCGGACCTTCTTTGGTATAGATTTTGGGGCAGCGCTTGACGGGAAAGGCTTTTGCACGAATTTCTTCGAAACCAAGCCTTTCAACACCGGGGGTGCTCCTGGAATCTGATCTACCCTCGAATTATATGTTTCTACTTTTTTGTCAACGGCTTCAATCTTCTTCTCGCTCAACTCGACTCGCTTGGTTAGCTCTTCAAGCATCTTCATGATCCCGGAATTTGCCCCCGATCCGCTTTCGTCTGGTTGCGCCGTGGCCGGTTAATTTTTGGGGACAACTCCTTGAGAAGAACCGGCTTCAATCCTGTTTGAGACCTAGCTTTGAGACCTAGCTGCGACTTTCCAACTGAGTGATGGCCGCTTGCTGGGCTTGTAACATGTTAAATATCATTGTAAGACTAATCCCGTCTCCCTCGTCATTTTGAGTTCTTGAGCGGTGTTCTCTTTGGACACTGTTCGACGGGCCAGAAGTCTGATCCACATCGATCACCATTTGAGAATTGGCGTCGACTGGAATTTCATTACCGGGCATCACATTGTTGTTTTCGCCCTAGTGGTCAAACTCACTATTGACGAACTGAGGCACGGATTGTGAGTGCGACATGGCTGCGTTATAACCTGAAACCATAAAGTTCTGCGAAAAACAAGCATAAAATAGTGTGTGATAGAAAATCGTATCAAACGTTCACTATTATCCTTAGCCCCACGGTGGGCGCCAAACTGTTTACCTTTAATTACGGGTAACAATTAATTTATATGTTGTTTTACGGATACGTGACTTGGCCTGATACAATTTAAAGAATGAACGATAAATAAAGGCTAAATTTAATAAGTAAGAGAGTAAGCAAACCACCGAAGTCGAAAAGTTCAGCTGTGATGGAATGAACAAGAATGAAATTAATATTTGATGAAGAAAACAATTAAAATATGCTAAACTTTTTATATTGATCGTATGTTGTGTATTTTACAGTAGGGCTGAACTCTTTATATAGGAGGAGAAAAGAATTCTATACAAGGTAAAAGACTTATTCAAAAGGTAAAAAATTCCTAAAATCATTGGGTTCAACGTCTTTGCTGATCTGGGCCGTGTTTTGCCGAGACGATTACATGTCACGAGATTCCCGGTCCTTCCGTTACGCAAACCTGATATTTTTACCATAAGATATTTTACCCGGACCGGTTCTGATAATCTCATCTCGAGCGCTCCAGTTTCGAACTTCGTTCTGATGACGTCCGACCCCAGATTTCTCTTCTCGATGTCTCGATCTTGGCTTATCGGAGGGCGACCTCAATCGACGCTGATCTTCGAAACTCAAGACCGATGCACCCTATGCATTCGATCGAATCCGGCCCCATACAATTTAACCAAAAAAAAAACCAAATAAGGGGAAACAACCTCATCACACTAACACGGAGATTTACCCCTCAACCAATCCTACACCGGCACATGTAGTTTTGGGGTTAGGTTATTTTGACCTACCGTTCCACGGTGACGAAATGATACTCCCAAAGCATTTATTTTTTTTTAAAGGATTCACAACTCATTTCAACCTCTTGTTCTCGCCTCTTTGTTTCATTGGCACTAATGGCCCCAAATATAAAGTCATTGCTGGCATGTTGGCTGTATTTCATATTCTATATATATTGCTTCACATTCAACATCATCACGAATCGTCAACAACAAACATTTCTATTCAAGACTTTAAATACACATTTGAGCAACTAACCAAATTAAGGGTTTTAGGCACATGTGATTTCTTACACAATTTGACATGCTAGTTTTTATTAGAATCACGTCCTAAATCCAAAACTTATTAACACACAGTCCATGCTTAACCACTTTCTCAAATAGTAACATAACAAGAACATTTGGAATATAAATTGAACGCATATATCTTTTGACACAATGGTTATTCGAAATAATCAATTTATAATGAGCAACAGGGGACTTACAAGGATATTGCGGGGTTCAATTCTAAGAGAAGAGTTTAGCCAACAAACTTCGCTTTGAGCTTTCCTTAGTTCACTACACCGTTCCAGAAATCATACCAACTTTGATATATTTAGAGGTATAGCAAATTTGAACACAAATTAGGGAGGAGTTCATGTTTCCAGCTCATCTGAACATTTTATCAAACACTAGGTGGGCATTATTATTTCTAGCTCTTATATGGAGTTCAACTACCTTCCGACAACTCATGAATGTATATGCATGCATAAACAAAAACCCTCATCCTAAAAACCTTCCTCCCCAGTACCTATTCCCAAACAAAATTTAAAAATTGAAGGTAAGGCTAGAATCTTAACTCTTGGTTGAAGACCTTGTTAGCTTTCTTGTTGAATTTCAAGGCTTGGCAAGATTTGGATGAATAATTAGCTTAGGGATTTCACCTCACTCTAGGGCACTCCCTCTCTCTAAAAATGCCGGATATTCCCTTCAACAATGATCCCTTACGTCTAATTATCGAGATAGGGTGGGGTTAAAAAAGTTAGAAAAATAAAGCCTCGATGCAGATCTGCGGTCTGCGGAATTTACCGCATAATGGCCCTCCAGAACTGGGCACTCCTGCTTCAATCTGCAACTGGTCTGCCGTCTGCAGACCTATTCTGCGTTTGCAAGATGCACAACTTTCCTCGGAAAATTTTTTGTGTTAGATCTGTGATGGGTTGTGCGACCGCGAAATGATTATGCGGTCACATAATGGAGCATAGAAATGCCCTGTACTTCCAAATATTTTGATCAACTACCCAACGCACTGTTCAACCCAAAACGTTTGAAGCTCGCAGTGAAGAATCTCTACAATCATCAACGCATAAGTCTACCTCGGCATCACAAAACCCCGCGTTTTAGGTAAACTTTTACGGGGCCTTACATCCTCCCCCACTTAGGATTATTCGTCCTCTAATGAGGGTTAAAATTCATCATTAGAACCCACTGTGACTCAGTTGTTATAACACACACCAGCAGTTCTAATTTTTTTGACTAACTCATTAAATTTCCAAAAATTGCGATAGAGTTTCCCCTGCAACTGAGCCTATCCACCTGCCAGAGAATCCAGAAACCAACCCTAACAACACAACAATGCAAAACAATATGGAAACAACACCAGCAACAATGCCATAAACATTGCATTACCAAGAGGGAGTATCCTTAACATAAGTTGTACATGGGGAAATTATAATTGCAGAAAATTAGCTCTTAACATCATGGATGCAACTACATAGCTATTCAATTAAACTAGGGTACTTCTTCTTCATCTCTTCCTCGGCCTCCCAGGTGGCCCTTTCGACATGTTGGTTGCGTATAACACTTTAACGGAGGCAATCACTTTATTCCTCAACTTTTGAACTTGCCTGTCAAGAATTGCAACTGGAATTTCTTCATAAGTAAATTCTTCATTAACCTCAATTGTATCAACCAGAACAATGAGCGACGGATCTCCAACCACCTTCTTCAACATGGATATGTGGAAAATCGGGTGCACTAAAGACATCTCTGGAGGTAGTTCAAGCCTGTACGCCACCCGACCAACCCTTTGAAAGATTCTGTGTGGTCCGACATACCTCGGACTCAACTTTCCTTTTTTACAAATCGCATTATGCTCTTCATGGGGGGAAACCTTCAAGAATTCCCAATCAATTCTCTTTGAACTCCAAATCCCTGCGACGCACATCCGAATAGGAATTTTGACGACTTTGAGTATTTCCTAACTGATCCTTAATGATCTTAACCTTTTTCATAGCCTGATGCACGAGGTCTGGTCCTATCAATTCTGCTTCCCCTATGTCGAACCACCCAATAGGAGATCTACATCTCCTACCATATAGAGCCTCGAACGGCTCCATCTGAATGCTAGCATGAAAACTATTATTGTAGTCAAATTCTATGAGCGGCAAATAATCATCCCAACTATCCTTGAAGTCAAGAATACAAGCGCGCAACATATCCTCAAGCGTCTGAATAGTCCACTCTGCCTGCCCGTCAGTTCGCGATGAAAGGCTGTACTAATATTCACCTGAGTACCCAAACCTTGCTGAAATTTCTACTAAAAATTAGTTGTGAACTGTGCCCCTCGATCTGAGATAATAGAAACTGGAGTGCCATGAACCCTGACTATTTCCTTGATATACAACTGAGCAAACTATTCTGCTGTGTCAGAAGCCTTAACAGGTAAGAAGTGAGCTGATTTCGTGAGTCGATCCACAATCACAAAAATCGGGACATACTTACGAGGCGTACAAGGTAGTCCCACCACAAAGTCCATATTGATCATTTCCCACTTCCACATTGGAATTTCTATGTTCTGTGCCAACTCACCAGGCCGTTGGTGTTCGTCCTTTACTTGTTGACAATTTGGACATCTCGCCAGAAAGTCTGCTATACTCCTCTTCATATCATTCCACCAGTAGACTTCCTCAAGATCATGATACATCTTTGTGGAACCCGGGTGCACGGAATAACTAGAAGTGCGAGCCTCGATCATGATTCTTACCCTGAGAACATCCACATTTGGAACACATAGTCGCCCATAGTTCCTTGGTGTACCATCAGCCATGCTAAGAGAAAAGGCCACGGTCTTATGTTTACGAATCCCCTCCTTCAATTGTACCAACAATCGGTCGTTGTACTTCTTTTCCTTGACTTCCACAACAAGTGATGATTCAGCCCTATTTTGCACAATCGCTCCTCCTTCACTAGAATCCGCAAGACGAACTTCCAATCTAGCCAACCGATGAACCTCCTTTGCCAACGGCCTTTGATATGCCTCCAAGTGAGCCAAACTACCCATAGATTTCTGGCTAAGAGCATCCGCTACAACACTAGCCTTCCCCGGATGATATAGAATATCGATGTCGTAATCCTTGAGTAACTCAAGCCATCTTCTCTACCTCAGATTCAATTCCTTCTGTTTATAAATGTTTTAGAGGCTTTTACGGTCCGTGAATATATCCACATGGACCCCATACAGATAATGACACCAAATCTTCAACGGAATACCCCAACCGCAAGCTCTAAGTCATGTGTTGGATAGTTCTTTTCATGATTATTAAGTTACCTAGAAGCATAAGCTATCACCTTGCCATGTTGCATTAATACACACCGAAGTCCAATTCTTGAAGCATCACAATATATCACAAACCCATGTGTACCATCTGATAGAGTCAACACAGGTGATGTGGTCAGTCTCGATTTCAACTCCCGGAAGCTCCTTTCACAAACATCTGACCATTAGGACGTAACCGCCTTCTGCGTCAATTTAGTCAACGGAGAAGCAAAGGTAGAGAACCCCTCCACAAACTTCCTGTAATATCTAGCTAAGCCCAAGAAACTGCAATTCTCAGTGGGGTAGTAGGTCTAAGCCAATTCTTCACCGCTGAAATCTTCAGAGGATCAACCATAATTCTGTCTCTTAAGACAACATGACCCAAGAACGTGACTGATTCAATAAAAAATTCACATTTGAAAAACTTCGCATACAACTAGTGTTGATATAAGGTCTACAAAACTGCCCTGAGATGGTCAGAATGGACTGCATAATGGCCATCCGGAAGTGGGCACTCCTGCCTCACTTTGTGATTGGTCTGCGGCCCGCAGACCTATTTTGCGGTTGCAAAATGCACTGCAGAACTTTCTACCGGAAAGTTTTGTGTTGGATCTGCGATGGGTTATGCGGCCCACAAAATGATTATGCAGCAACATAATGGACCACATAATGGCCCAAAAATTTGTCCAAAGTTTCTACTTTAGTCTGCTTCAGTTTTTGGCATCACGAAACCGCGGGTTTTAGGTAAAATTTTACGGGGCCTTGCAGAGGCAGGACATGTGATCATAGACAGACAGCATATTGTCACAAACAGAAGATAAACATTTCCATGCTAATGGGAAGCATCATAAATAACTATAATTCACAAAAAACAAACAGCATATTCATAATGTTCCTATAAGTTGATTAAAAGAGAGAAATTTGGAATGCACTGACATTTTTTAGGGCAGCAGACTAAACAAAGGTCTCTCTTAGTTTCTAAGACCCCAAAAACTTCAAGCTCAAGCAGCGATAGTACTCAGAAATGAAAAAGGGAAAACAATAAGGAACCCTAGGTTTTTTATCTCATAATTGCTCTTAAGTGATTGTGTAGCTGTTTTCAATGTTAGGTCATTTTTTTTGTAAGAACATTAAAGTCTCTATTTATTGTGTTGTTTAAATCTCTTAGGGTTTCACAAATTCAACGTAATAGTGGAGAGTGATGCATGGTAGATGATGATAGCAAGATTGAGCAAAAATTAGAAAGAAACATAGCAGAAAAACAGTGTTGAGCTTACCTGAGAGGAGGAATCGACCGTTGAAGGCAAAGAACCAAAAGACAAATCCTAAAACCCAGAGGTCACTGCGTTTAATCTCCAGGTATAGAATTTTCATGATGAATCTTTGAAGAAGCTCCATGCATGCTCCGACTTAACGGAGCATAAGAGGATTTGAACGATTTGAAGTTTCATGTTTAAGCTAGGGTTCCAGATTTTAGGCGTTTTGAAATTAAATAAAGAAAAGGGGAAGAAGCGGGATTCATGGCTAGGGAAGACAAAAGGGATGATTCGGTTGTCGATTTGATGACCTTGCACGGATTTGTACAAGGTCTCTTGACTTATGGGCATGGAGGGTTTGAGAGATTAGAGAGGAAAAGAGGAAAGAGAGGCGGCTGGTTGTAACAGCCCGATGTATCGTAGAAATAAATGTGATGCTAATTGTTTAGACTTGGTTGCCTTAAGTGCAAATTCCCCTTTGTAATTGTGCAAGTTTAATATTCTTGCCGGGTATGAGGTATAAGAATTTGAATAAAATAAGAAAAGAGTTCGAAAAATTAAGAAGTGCAAGAAATGCGATCGCATTTAAGATATGCGAACCGCATATCTCGCACAGGCGCCGCATAGTGAAGAAGAACTTGGGTATAAAACCAGGTTAGGATCTGCGGTCAGTATGCGATCGCATACTGGAAATGCGGACCGCAAATTTCACTTCCTGGATCGCATAGTGAAACAGAAAAACTGGGCAAACCTTTCGTCGAAAATGCAACGAGAATGCGGACAGCATTTCAGTAATGCGAATCGCAAAACTGACAGTACGATCGCAGAGTGAGACAGAGTTTTGGGGTCAAAAGTTGTGTCAGAAATGCGGACCGCATATGTGTTCTGCGACCAGAATGCGATCGCATTCTGGCATCTGGCAACTTATTTTCATTCCGATTTTTGACCCACTATAAATAAGGACCCATAACCCTAACATGCAAAAAAACCCTCTTATTTTCGATACTTCCTCTGTAAAACTCCCCAAAACACCTTCAAACTCCAACAAATCAACCTCCAAATTACCTTGAAAAAGCCCCCAATCCTATGAAAAACACCTCCATGACATAGCTATCAACTCCCAATTACCAACCCAGCTCTTCCCATTTAAACTCACCAAAACCCAGCTGAGGAATCGCCTAAGACAACATCAGTTACGAAATTTCCCACCTTCTAACCCCAAAACCCCAGCACAAATTGCTGACAATTTCGTGGTGGAACCGTACTAGAAATCTAAGACGAGTTTGAGGCTCGAAGGCTTGTGGCTTTGATTGTTACGGAGATTTGAATGCATTAGAAACCTAGAATTTAGAAGCAAAGCGAGGTAAGTGGTTGTCCTAATCTTAGCTTGAGGGACTAGGAATCATGTGCTAATTGCTAAATTGATTCGTGTTGAGAACAATGTATAGGTATGGTGACGAGTACCTATACATTGGTGTCGAGCATGACCGTGGGTCGTTTATTAATAATTGTTGTGCAACTATTGTTCTAATTTCTGAATATTATCCGTGATATTGTTGTGACATAAGTGGGAGCGAGTGGCACACCTGCCACAAGATATTGTGAAATGAGGGCGAGTGGTACGCCTATCACATGAATTTATCATTGTAATTGTTCCTCTTGATTACAGGTTTATTAATCTTCTATTTGACATAATTTAGATTGTTAGATGGACTAGTTGAATAAGGAATTGTTAGGAGTCAAAAAGGGGTTCAGTGGCTAAGTCATGGGTAGTGTCTTAGGAGTTAGTTAGGGGTTCAAGGGATCCGGTGTCACAATATTAGCGTCGTGTCTAGGTTTAATGAAATGATAATTGGGTTAGGAGGTTAATTGTAGAACTTTGACAGTAATTAAGTACTAACATCGATTGAGCTAAATAGGAGTCGAATTTGGTTTGGTTATAGCTGATTTCCCCCTGGCCAGGATGATTGTTTGATGTTGTTTATCCCCTCATTGAGAAGTTGTTATGTTGCCTTGTCCCCATGCCGGGACTTCTTGTGATTGTTGTGGTATTGTAAGTGGGAGCGGGTGGCACGCCTGCCACGAGATATATTGTGAATGGGAGCGGGTGGTACGCCTACCACAGGATATATTGTGAATGGGAGCGGGTGGTACGCCTACCACAGGATATATTGTAAGTGGGAGCGGGTGGCACGCTTGCCACAGGATGTGATGTACGT
>MCJB01051312.1:0-11934 GCA_002018475.1 Nicotiana obtusifolia | reverse complement strand
CCTGCCACAAGAGGTTACTGTAAGTGGGAACGGGTTGCACGCCTGCAACAAGAGGTTACGGGAGGTGAAGGTGGCTTGTATTTCATCTCATTGTGTTAAAGGCTAAATTGCGGTTTTCCTTCTTAATCGTTGATGATTTGTTTCGCTTTATTTGTCTGTTATTGCAATGTATGTTTTCTTTTCCCCGTTTAAATTGTTTATGTATTCCTAGTTTTCTGTTGTAGATACATATATGTTTATAACTAAACAGGTTTATCTGGAGTCTGGTCCTAGCCTCGTCACTACCTCGCCGGGGTTAGGCCAGGCACTTACCAGCACATGGGGTCAGTTGTGCTGATACTACACTCTGCACTCTTTTGTGCAGATCTCGGCGCCGCAGGTTTCGGACAGTAGATAGCTTCTAGCTTTGTGATTATCAGGCGACCCAAGGTAGTACTGCAGACGTTCGCAGATCATGGCGTCCCCTGTCCATTTCCTTTACCTGTTTCTTATTTTTGTAGTTCCAGAAACAGTATTTTGTTATTTCTTTCAGACCCTTACTTGTAGTAAATCTTAGACAGTCTGTGAAACTGTGACACCAGATCTTGGGTAGTTTGTAAAAGAGATTTTATTTGAAATATTCTATGTATTTCGCTCGTTAAATTGCGTTGCTTATTTATGGTTGGTTTTAGTTGAATTGATTTCGAATGAAAATATGGTAAATAATTCGATTGATTGGCTTGCCTAGCTTTCACTAGTAGGCGCCATCACGGCTCCCGAGGGTGGGAATTTCGGGTCGTGACACTGGTCAAATGGGAAATGTGTAGCATTTTGAGGTGTCTCGGAGTTAAAATTGAGAGATTGGACTGGGTCATTTCGGATTGGGCTTGGTCATTTGGGCCAAAGTTGATTTAAAGAATAGCCACTTTGTGTTTAATTTTAAAATTGCAATTTAGCCTATTTTGATCCCCTTTATACTTAAATTATATAAGCTTAATAATTTTTAATAAAATATGATAAAATTATTATTATATATACTACTAATTGCTTTAATTAATTGTTTAAAATACTTTTTTTTTTCCTAAATTGCAACATTAATTTTGAATTTCACATAATAATCTAATTAAATAAAAATTAAAGAGTAATTTATCAAATTAATTATAGAACCTATGTAATGTATTTATAAGAATTATTTTAATAATCTTAAAAATAGTAAATATATTTGTAATTACATAATGTTAATACTACGCGATCAATTTTAAAAACTAATACTTAATTAATTTTAAAATAAGCATTTGTTACTAGAAAAGACTTTTAAAAATATTTATTGTAAATTATTAAGTAAAAATAAATTAATTATAAAAAGGAGGGTTATTGAATTTGGCCGTCAATAGCTACCCCTCTTTAACCAGAGACAATGAAAGAGTTTTAAGGCAAGGAAATTGAACCAAAGCCAATTTTGTCCCGACATTAGGCATGTATTGCAGGAGCGGCATGAAGATTGTGAATTGCAAGATAGAGTTAAGGAAGAATCTAGGAAGATTTTTGGGAAAATTTTAGAGATATTGGGGCCGAATTCTACCTTTGAATTGCTTACATACTACGGGCTTAACGAGGATCAGGCCTCATGTAGTTCTGGAGTGAGGATTTTGGGGAAGCGGCACTCGCAGGTATTTTCCCAGTACCGTGTAATGACGATGCCGTGAGACGGAGGATTTGTCACTCATGTAACTTGAGTTTTGCGGCTTGATTTTGAAGGAATTGCAAATTTTGAGTTTCACTGATCGTCTTGAACCTTGATCTTAGGCCCGCTAATGGGTTGCCTGTCCCCATAGCATTGTGATTTGGTCTGTTGCTAAGAAAATTCCACGCCAAGGTGTTTGTTCTTGCAAAACAAATGAAATACACACATACCAATTTATTGTAATGCAGAATATATTAAGATGCGATGTAGATGATACAGGAATGGCGATGCATGGCTGCCGGCAAGCCGTTATTTAGGATCGGGATAATGGGATACTTGATCTTGACTCGATTTGTTAGCCGGGTTGTGTACTGTTACGCAGTTGTCGGAGCATTTGAAAATTGTCTCCTCTTGTTGGAAGAGCTTTATTGGTAGAGTGCGTCTCCGCTTGTCGGGAGAGCTTTGCACTGAGAAATGTCTCCGCTTGTTGGGAGAGCTTTGATTTGTAAAGTGATCTTCGGTTGGGAATGATTGACTAAATCGTAATCATGCCTGAAGATGCATGAGCAAAATGTTAATACATTCAAAGTAATAGTAATAAAAGCATGCCCAAGAGATACTCTTGACTGCAAAGCTAAGTTATGGCCATCGATTGGCAAAACATCGGTGACGAGGTTTGCTACTGTCTATTCTGGCATCCGTTGTGACAGAGCAGCGCGGTGAATTGCTTTGTTGGCGAAGTTTGCAGTGTGCTATATACAAGACTCTGATTGGTGAAGACGGCGTTCGATTTGTATAGGGCACTCTGATTGATTGAGCTACTGATTTGCTATATACAGGACTTCAGTCGGTGAAGTCGACATTCGATTTGTACAGGACGCTCTGATTGATTGAGCTGACCATTTGCTATACACAAGACTTCAATTGGCAAAGGCAATGATCTGTTTGTACAGAGTGCTCCGATTAGCTGAGCAGGCGATTTGCTATGTACAGGTTTTTCCTAAGGTTATGACCGAGCACTTTCAGGTTGCCTACGTATCCAAAATGGAATTGGGTCTGAACGTAGTTCATAGATTATGATAAAATATGATGAAGATGACCGAGCTTGACTCAAGCAGCCTACGTATCCAAATGGAATTAGGTCAAGACGTAGTTCGATTACAACAGATGCAAAATGATGAGATTTAAGAATAAAAATGGTCGAGTTTGACTCAGACAGCCTACATATCCAAGTGGAATTAGGCCAGACCATAGTTCAATTAAAAACGATAACCGAATCCAATGAGGATTGCCTACGTATTCCTTTCTGAGGAAATCAAGTCGGCGTAGTTCTTGAGCAACGTACAAAAGTGATATTTGGTTTTTCCATTACAAGAGAAAGGGGGAAGAAATATCAAATCCTATGTGGGTTGTCGACGTATCCCCTCCGTGGGAAGTCAAGTTGAATGTAGTTCTGTTACATCAAAAACCTAACTCTATTTGTCTTCAAACATAGTATCTCTTGACTGTATCTGAGTTTATAGGCTTCGTGTTGACTCTTCCATCCATTTCTACCAAGATTAGAGCTTCGTTCGACAGTGCTCGTTGAACCACGTAAGGACCTTGCCAGTTAGGTGCGAACTTTCCCTTGGCTTCTTCTTGATGGGGAAAGATGTTCTTCAAGACCAACTGCCTCACTGTGAACTGGCGAGGCTTCATTCTCTTGTTAAATGCACCGGCCATCCGGTTCTAATATAGCTGACCATGTCATTACTGCATTCATTCTTTTCTCGTCAATGAGCATGAGTTGCTCCTGTCTGACCCGTATCCATTCTACGTCATCCGACTTTGCCTCTTGAATGACTCTTGAAGATGGAATCTCGACCTCTGTGGGTATTAGAGCTTCAGTGTCATATACCAACAAGTACGGCATTGCCCTAGTGGATTCTCATGGTTGATTGATAACCTAGTAAAGCAAAAGGTAGTTTCTCATGCCATTTCCTGTGATTGTCCACTATCTTTCGCAAAATTCTCTTGATAGTCTTGTTGGCTACCTCGACTGCCCCATTCATTTGTGGTCTGTAGGCTGTGGAATTGCGGTGGATGATTCTGAACTTCTCACATATTTCTCTCATGAGGTCGCTGTTGAGGTTAACGGCATTGTCAGTGATGATAGAATCTGGTATCCCAAATCTACAGACGATGTTATTTCGAATGAAATTTGCCACTACCTTCTTCGTGACGGCCTTGTAAGTAGATGCTTCGACCCCTTTACTGAAATAGTTGATAGCTACCAAGATGAAGCGATGTCCGTTTGATGCAGCAGGCTCTATGGGTCCAATCACGTCCATGCCCAAACGAGAACGGCCAGGGTGAACCCATTATGTTTAACTCATTTGGTGGAACCTGGATAAAATCCCCATGAATCTGGAACAGATGACCCTTCTGCACGTAGCGGATACTGTCGCTTTCCATAGTCATCCAAAAGTATCCAGCTCTCAAGAGCTTCTTGGCTAATGTGAACCCGTTCATGTGGGGTCCGCATGTTCCTACATTTATTTCCTCCAATAGTCTGGTTGCTTCAGCGGCGTCTACACATCTCAACAAACCTAAGTCTGGGGTCCTTCTGTACAGGACTTCCCCATTGAGGAAAAAGTGGTTTGCCAGCCTCCTGAGGGCTCACTTTTGACCATTAGTAGCATCGTCGGGGTATTCTTCGGTTGCAAGGAATTTCTTGATGTCGTGATACCATGGTTTACCATCTAGCTCTTCATCTACATGGAAGCAGTAGGTGTGCTGATCCCTGATCTCTATCTCGATAGTGTCGATGTAGTTCTTGTCATGATGCTGGATCATATGTGATAGGGTTGCAAGGGCGTCGGCAAACTTGTTCTGAACCCTGGGGACGTGCTTGAACTCAATCTTATTAAACTTCTTACACAGCTCTTTCACTAGTGCAGGTATAGAAGTATCTTGACATTCTTGGTGGACCATTCCCCTTGGACTTGGTGTATCAACAAACTAGAATCTCTTATGGCCAAAGGTTCTTTGACGTTCATGTCGACTGCCATTCTGATCCAAAGGATTCATGCTTCGTATTCAGCCATATTATTGGTACAAGGGAATCTTATCTTTGCCGATGCTCGATAATGCTGTCCAAATTCCGAAATCAGGACTACCCCAATTGTGACTCCTTTGAAGTTTGCTGCTCCATGAAAAACATTCTCCACCCAAGGTACGATTCTGCAATATCTTCTCCAGCAAATAACACGTCTTCATCGGGAAAATACATAGTAAGTGGATCAAAATCCCCATCCACCGGATTTTCTGCGAGGTGGTCGGCTAAAGCTTGTCCTTTGATAGATTTTTGGGGTATGTACACAATATGAAATTCACTGAGGAGAATTTAACATCTAGCTAGCTTTCCGGTAAGCATCAGCTTCTGGAAAATATACTTGAGCTGGTCGAGTCGAGATATCAAATGTGTGGTGTATGCCGACATGTAATGCCTTAGTTCTGGGCAATCCACTTCAGGGCACAACAAGTGCGTTCTACTAGAGTATACTTGGCCTCGCATGGAGTGAACTTCTTGCTTAAGTAGTAGATGGCCTGCTCCTTCCTCCTAGTTTCGTCATGCTATCCCAACACACAGCCAAAGGCGTTATCCAAAACTGACAAGTAGAGCAACAATGGCTTCCCTAGTTTGGTAGGAACCAGCACTGATGGGTTTGAGAGATACTCCTTGATTCTGTCGAAGGCTTTCTGGCACTCTTCTGTCCATTTTATGGCAGCATCTTTCTTCAACAATTTGAAAATGTGTTCACAGATTACCGTGGACTGGGCTATGAAACGACTGATGTAATTCAATCTACCCAGGAAACTCATGACATTTTTCTTGCTCTTTGGTGGTGGTAATTTCTGAATAGCCTGGATTTTTTATGGATCCAATTCTATCCCCTTCTTTCTTACAATGAAACCCAACAGTTTTCCAGCGGGGACTCCGAACACACACTTTGTTGGATTTAACTTCAAACCGTACCTTTGCAAGCATTCGAAAAATTTCCTCAAATCGTACAAGTGCTCCAAACTCTTTAGAGACTTTATGATGATGCCATCCACATAAACTTCGTTCTCCTTATAATCATGTCGCTAAAAAAGGGTAGTCATGGCCCTTATGTAGGTGGGGCCAGTGTTCTTGAGACCGAACAGCATGACTCTATAACAACACCTTCGTGTGGTGATGGCCGTCTTCTCTGCATCTTCCTCGTACATCAAGATTTGATGGTACCCAGCCAAAGAATCCACAAACGACTGCAGTTCATGCTTCGCACAATTGTCAATGAGGATGTGGATATTTGGTAGAGGGAAATCGTCCTTTGGACTAGTTTTGTTGAGATCTCAGTAGTCCACACATATTCTGATCTTTCCGTCTTTTTTGGGTACTGGACGATGTTTGCCAACCAGATTGGATAATTGGTGACCTTACCACATCCGCTTCTATCTGTTTGGTTACTTAAATCAGGTTTAAATTTCTTGGGATTCTGCTTGATCGGCGATCTGGTAGGATCCATGGGCAGCCGATGCGAGACAATTTCAGTACTTAATCTCAACATGTCATCATAGGACCATGCGAACACATCGATGTACTGTCGGAGGAGCTCAATCAGTTTTTCCTTCTGCTCAGCTTCTAGGTGAATGTTGATTCTGGTTTCTTTTACGTCTTCTTCACTTCCAAGATTGACCACTTTTGTTTCTTCGAGGTTGGGCTTTTTCTTACTCTCCAACTGCTCAATTTCCTACGGGAGATTTTCGGACATCATGCTCTCGTCATACTCCTCATAACCTGGGTCTTTGCGCTCAACCGTTTTGTTACATGTCATAATCGCGGAAACCGGGTTTTTAGCATTTTGATTACTCAAAAGTAAAGCTAAGGATAAATAAGTGGTAAACAAAGTTGCAATATTCGAGAAAAGGATTTTTTTTTTATTTCATCAAAGGGGGAATGCCTTAAGTGTTCACAAGAGGCAAATGACAAAAAGGTACAGACACAGTGCATGCCTCAATTGACCGTGCGCTTTTTCAAAAAACTTTTACAATTCCATACTACCAAGACTCTCGGCGAACAAAAGATGGACTGGCGGTCTAATTTTGCAGCTTTTCCCCTGGTTCGGCATCCCTGACAGTCGGTGTCCGATGTCAGTCCCTTCACATCATTCTTCAATCATATTCACGAACAGCTTTCCTATCCCGTTGATGATATCATTTCAAGTACTGAACTCTATCACGGACTTGCAATATGCTCTGGCACAAAAACCATTTTCCCCGAGCTAACAATGCGATCTTTCCCTTCCGGAGGCTGATACCCTATGCCGGCCCTTCCTTTCTGCCCATTATGTTCAATTATCTCTGGGATTCAGTCTGACTTGGCTCCCTGCCCTGTTCCTGGCCTGTATCCATATATCATCACCCCCCTCATATCCATCTTGGACTTACGGCAACTCCTTCTAGCCCTTCAATGAATGAAACAGCCATACTCCAATCGGAGTGACCCCACTCGCCATGAACCACGATCTCCTGACATCCCTACTCAAATTTTGTGCATTGGCGCAAAGTGGATGGCATGGCCCCTGGCATATATATCTAGGGCCTGCCTAGCAACAAGTTGTAGGAAGAGGAGATGTTCATTACTTGAAACAATATGGGGAATTCGAACAGCCCGATCTACAAGGCCAAATAAATTTCTCCAATAACATCCTTTTGAGAACCATCAAAGGCTCTCACCCTTACGTGGCTTTCCTTGACTTCCCCCAAGTGAATTTAGAACTCCCGTAGGCTAGAGAGCAGACAAATGTTGATTCCTGACCCTCCAACGACCAACACCTGGGACACCACTTTGTCCCAGCATTTGACAGTGCTATGGAGAGCCTTGTTGTGACTTGCGCCTTCGACAGTAAGTTCGTCTCTTCTAAAAGTGATCATGTTTGCTTCGACCATTTTTCCCAATTATCGCGGCTAGTGCTTCACTAGTAGTGTTACTTGGTACACTCACCCCACTTAGTACCTCCAATTGGGCATCCTTATGACTGTCAGAACTCATTAATAGATCCATGATTGATATCTGTGCTGGAGTTTTCTTCTGCTGCCCCTCCACAGAATACTCTTTGCTAGACATTCTCTTCCAAAACTTGGCAGCTTCTGGGTCTGTTACGTTCGTTATTTGAATTTTTCTCTCTCCCCGGGTTTCCTCGATTGACATCTTCAGGAGCGTAGCATCTCCCAGACCTAGTCATACCATGGGCTGCAGCAAAGTCTGTCATTTTCTCCTTTCCTTTTGCTGGTACATCCATGGAACGATTTTGTATTCCTGACTTTCTTCGTCTCCTAGAGCAATGGCTGGTTGCTGTAGATAAGTCTGAACCGTCACTATAGGCCTTAGTTGTACTGTAATCATTGGAGCTCTTGCATTTCCTATAGTGATAATGGTTCCCTTAGGTCATACTCTTCGTCCAATGTGATCATGTTAGCTCCCTGGTTTTGGTGATTTTGAAGTGGATCACGGTTCACATTGGGAAGTGTTGGAGTTCACTGGATGGCTCCGCTCTTGATCGGGATTTCAATCTCACTTTTAGCTTAAAACAATCTTTAGTATCATGCCCAGGTACATTGGAATGGTACACACATTTTTAAGGGGCATCAAAATACTTGGAGGGGTGTTCAAGAACCATTCCTTCAACTAGGTGTATCAATCCCGCTCTTCTCAATCTCTTGAATAATTGGGCAATCAGGGTATAAGTTCTAGGACCCCTTTCTTCAAAGTTTGGACTAGGGTGTGATGCATAAGCATGTTGGTATTGGTGAGTAGTGGTTTGGACAAGAGCATATGGTCGTTGTGGGTTTTGGTTATTGTTGGTTTGAGGAGGGTTGTATTGTCGTTGAGGGTGGTAATATGGCTAGGTGTTATAGACTGGAGCGTAAGTGGGTGGTGGTGAATGGTTGTTTAGGGAATAAGAAGTGCTCCCGTGATGTGAGTTGGGTTGGTAGTAAGGGGCGACTGCTGAGACCTCCTCTTTCTTCTTCTTTCCGCTACCGATTCTGACTGGATGGCCTTGCCGACCGCTTGCAGTACTGCCACGGATTGTACTTTACCAGATTTTATGCCTTCTTCTAAGAAATCTCACATCTTGACCAGCTCGAGGAATTTCTGTCCCATCATTCCCATCATCTTTTCAAAGTATATACCCTCCTAGGCTCTAATGAAATACTTCGTTAGTTCACTGTTGTCCTGCGGAGGTTGCGCCCTGGTGGCCTCTGACCTCCACCGACGTGCATATTCTTAGAATGACTCGGATGGTTTTTTCTGCAGGTTCACCAGTGCGAACCAATCAGGAGTGATCTCTGTATTGAATCGAAAATGATTCATGAAGTCCTCCGCCATATCTTGCCAAGTTCTCCTATTCCGCGGATCTTGTCGAGTATACCGGGTGAGTGAGTGTTTCTCCCGTCAAACTTCTTATAAATAACTCCATACTTAACTTCTCCTTCCTCCCCACTCCAACTAACTTGTCACAATATGCCCTCAAATGTACGTGAGGATCACCGGTTCCATCGAAGATATCAAACATCAGGGGTTTATACCCTACTAGCATATCCACATCCGGATGAATACACAGATACTCGTAGTCCAAACTTTCACTTCTTGGGGAAACTTGGAGACTCTTCATTTACCCTCTCAACATTTGCAACTGCTCAGATACTGATTCTTCTTCCTTACGCCTGGCTTCCCTCTCTATCTCGGTGTATTGGTCAATCCCATAAGGCACCCTGACCGTGACAGGTGCTGTTAAGGTAGGTTCAAAAATGGCATATACAGGGGGAACGTACCGCTCATAGGTGGCAGCATGTGCCACAGGTATGTGCTGGCTGGTAGTAAAGGTGACTTCATCGGGATGAGGGATATGAGTTGCCTTGGTGGTAATAGGTGGATGTTGTGATGTCTGAGTGTATTATGGTACGTAGGGAGTGTGAATAGGGGAATTTGGTGGGTTAGCCGGGGTCACCAAATGTATGACTTGAGTGGTAGGAGCTGAAGTTGGGGTGTTGTTTCTTTGGTGTGATGTGGAAGGAAAGTGGTCAGGGAGTGAATCCAAAGAAGGGAATCGAGGTGGTTGTGGAAGTGTTATCACGGCCAAGTGCGCTAGTTCCCTGATATGCTGTACCTTCTCCCTTATAGACTCCATTTCCTGGGCCATTCTGGCCACGTGTTCATCGTTCCTGGTATCGTCTTATTCCCCCGATCGCCCCGAGCTATCGGCTATGACCAGAGCATGTTCAGTTGGGTCTTCTGCGACTGACATCTTTCCCTTTGACCTCAGTTTGTATGGTGGCTCTGCCAGTTTTGGTCGACACAAACCAACTTTCTTTCTTTTCGGGGGATAATAATAAAGCAAAAAAAATAAGAAGAAAGAAAAGAAAAAGAACAAGAGTCAGTTTCTTCATTTTATACGAGCAGGAAATCACATAGAGCAAATAATTCATGCATTATAGCTAGCATGTTTCCTAGAATTCGCAGGGACCTCTCATTGCCAAAGTTAGGCCTAATTCGCATATATTTGACAAACATTTAGACTTGACATATTTAGACCCGAAGCAATTCATTTTCATTGATAATTTGGACTGATACAAGTGGGAACAAAGATTACATTACTGTTTCATAGAATTGCTTAGGTCTGGATGACTTGCCCTGGTCGTCGTCATCAGCAGGTGGCAACATGTGGTCAATGGATCCTGGGACCACCTGATGGTGCATTAAAGTGGTCACAAGGTAATGTGGCAGGATCTCATGGTAAATTTGCAATGCAACCACCGCATCCTCTGACCAGGCTATATCTTCTCTGCTTGGTCGGGATAGCTCTTCCTCCTTGTTGATCCAAACGTAATACTCAAGAGTACACCATGAGTTTTGACCCATAGGCATTGTGACCAGGTCGTTCTACTCTTCTTGTAGCCTTCTTATCCTAGGAATTGGAGTATGCCTGATGCAATATAAAAAGTGAAAACAAGAAAACAAAAGATAGAAGTAAGACGCTCAATGAACTATCAAGACAACAAGTAGGAACTAGTCTACTTACCTTCTTGATGAAGTCACGGAGTACCTATACTATACGAACAACCCTCAAGACAACAATGGTCTTGCAAACTGTTCGATCAAATAAAGGAACAAGTTCAATTTTGAATCACACCAAAATTGGACAAGTTAATTCACACGATTTTGGGAGCAATGTGCTGCCGTTTTTTGATTGATAATAATGTCAAAAGGTGTCAAAATAATGAAGTGTTTAGGCTTCTATAGAATGAGCCTTTACCTAACTCAACTAGGAAAAAAATAACTAGTTAACCTAAATCAACTAGGAAACAACTAATTAACAAAAAGGCCACAATTTGGCTAATTTAAAGAATAGTCACGCAAGACTCCAAAACAAGTCAGGATTAATGTCTTCCATAACTATACAATAATACATTCCAAACGCAAACTTCACATGCCAAACGCTTGGATCTTCTTCACCATCAAATGTGCAGCATGAAGATCTTTAGCTTGACTTCTCGTGAATGGTCTTGAAGGTTTAAACGTATCATGATCAAGTTGACCTGCATCATCCTTCCCTTCTTGGGAAGATTTCGTCCTCGAAATCGAACCATCTTCATCTTTCAAAGCAACACAAGGAGTCAAGTGAGAGACATTGAATGTCTTAGAGACAGCATAATTATTAGGCATATCTATGACATAAGCATTATTATTGATCTTCTGCAACACTTGAAATGGTCCATCTTCCCGCGGAGCTAACAGGAAAGGAGAAAAGGAGAAAACAGGACAGTGGCCCCTCACTGAGTTACAGACACACAATCTCCCAGCCTCACAGTAAAGGAACAATAACTTGAGCCTAAGATCAAACAATGTTTTAATAACATGCTTTTTATCTCTACAGGCACACTAAAGGAACAAAGCAATGGCATCAACAAAAAGCATAAGGGGGATCAGAGGAGACTGGGACAGTGACGTTACACTAATATGCTGCTCTCTTTTGCAGGAAACACTGCCCAGCTTTTCTTGCTGTTTGCAGTTTAGAAGAACCCCCACACCAGCATCTCATCATGGTTTATGATGGAACAGCATCACGCAAGGGGCATGTCACACAAGCAGCCACCCTCTAGACTTCAATCAAACAACCTTCCAGGAAGACAGCAACTACTCAACTTGATATCTCCCAGCACATCAAACACTCAACTCTGGCTTT
>MCJB01051311.1:10155-31253 GCA_002018475.1 Nicotiana obtusifolia | reverse complement strand
TTTTTAATGAGGCAGCATACATATCGTGCTACTATGTCAATCTAAGAGACCTTCGTTTTGTCCAGAATCGATCTCAAGGGGCCGAGATAAAGATCGCTAGGAATCGATGTAAGGGTCAAACGGCCGAAGGAGCCGTACCCTAATAAAACGATCTAACTCGCCCCCGACCGACAAAGTGTATCATTGTTCAAATAATAGCAAAGACTGTTCGACGCCTACATTACGTTGTCAAACCTAAGGGTTTTTTCTTGATTATTATTTTGCAAACAATCGACGCACGTTAAAACCGAAGGAAGTAAGACCTGATAAGGCAAAATCCAGAATCGGTTAGACAGGCTAAGGCCCTCTCGAAGCTAGCAAAGCTGAAACTAAGACCGATGTGGTCAATCAAATTACGGCTAAGGCCGAACTAAATGAAACTAAGATCGATGTGGTCAATCAAATTACGGCTAAGGCCGAACTAAATGAAAATTAAGACCGATGTACTCGAATTAAGTTACAGCTAAGGCTGGACCACATGAAAATTCTTACTTGGTCACATCTAATTACGGCAAAAACCGGCCCATATGAAATTCATTACTTGTTCGAGTCAAGTTACGATTAAGGCCGAGTCGTATGAAAATAAGAATTCTTGATCGATCAAGCTGAATCGCGGCTGTAGCCGAATTCGTTCGAAACTTAACATACGATCGAAGTTCGAATGAAGAACGACACCTCGGGCTAAAATATGAGGCCGAGTTTATTTGATGAAGGTCAGAAATCCTACTAGGGCATGACCTCGACCACTATGAATTTAGAGGCAGTCGNGCCGAACTGGGAAGGTCCTTACACTATGCTGAAGGTGACCGGGAAAGGATCCTACAAGCTGGGAACCTTAGATGGTGAAGAGTTGCCAAGCAACTGGAACGTGAGCTATTTGAAGAAATACTACTGCTGAGGTAATCTTTCCTTTTTCTTGCTACCTTTACATTTCTTTAATACTAACTTATGCAGGACAAATCAACTTCGGGCAAAAGATCACCAAACAAGAAGGCTGAAAGCACGCGCTGCACTCTTTTTCCCTTCGATCGTTTTTGTCCCAATCAGGGTTTTTCGACAAGGTTTTTAATGAGGCAGCATACATGTCGTGCTACTATGTCAATCTAAGAGACCTTCGTTTTGTCCAGAATCGATCTCGAGGGGCCGAGATAAAGATCGCTAGGAATCGATGTAAGGGTCAAACGGCCGAAGGAGCCGTACCCTAGTAGAACGATCTAACTCGCCCCTGACCGACAAAGTGTATCATTGTTCAAATAATAGCAAAGACTGTTCGACGCCTACATTACGTTGTTAAACCTAAGGGTATTTTCTTGATTATTATTTTGCAAACAATCGACGCACGTTAAAACCGAAGGAAGTAAGACCTGATAAGGAAAAATCCGGAATCGGTTAGACAGGCTAAGGACCTCTCGAAGCTAACAAAGCTGAAACTAAGACCGATGTGGTCAATCAAATTAGGGCTAAGGCCGAACTAGATAAACTAAGATCGATGTGGTCAATCAAATTACGGCTAAGGCCGAACTAAATAAATTAAGACCGATGTACTCGAATCAAGTTACAGCTAAGGCTGGACCAGATGAAAATTCTTACTTGGTCACATCTAATTACGGCAAAGACCGGCCCATATGAAATTCATTACTTGTTCGAGTCAAGTTACGATTAAGGCCGAGTCGTATGAAAATAAGAATTCTTGATCGATCAAGCTGAATCGCGGCTATAGCCGAATTCGTTCGAAACTTAACATACGATCGAAGTTCGAATGAAGAGCGAGACCTCGGGCTAAAATATGAGGCCGGGTTTATTTGATGAAGGTTAGAAATCCTACTAGGGCATGACCTCGACCACTATGAATTTAGAGGCAGTCGATGATTCGAACAAGGCTAAGGCCAAATCGACTGTCGCTTTGAACAAAGCTGTAACTTAAACCATTTTCTATGTTTTGAAGCTAAGTTAATGGTGGATCGATCATTTGCGATTTTATGCCAAGGCAGCATATTATAGCACATAACAGCCGAAAAATAAAAGTTGAATTATATATATGATCGGTCATATAAGGAGGGGGAAATTACTTGATTCAAAAGAAACAAAGCTGAAATTAATTGACATCATCTTCAGACTCATCCGGAAAGGCTTTTCTTCTCATTTCATCTTCAGCTTTGGCTGCCTCAGCTACGTCGGAAGATAAATCGAGACCAGGAGCTTGAAGCTCCTCGAGGACAGCAAGGCGAGCTTGGCACTAAGCATATTCAATCTGTACCTTCGACTGCTCGAGAGCCGCCTCGGCATCGGCCTTGTACTGAGCTACCAGGTCATCCGCCGTGGCCTTAGTGTCGGCAACCTTCGATTGTGCCTCCTGAAGCTGGGTGGATAGGACCGTCCGGTCAAGGCCAAGTGACTCAATTTCGAGGCGTTGAAGTTCGTTGTCTTTGAGCAAAGCCTCGATCCGCTCTTGAAGAGTCACTTTCTCTGTACTTAGATGCTCGACTTGGGTTTTCCACCGATGCAACTCGGCCTTAGACTCACTAAGCTCAGCCTGGAGTCGATCCGATCGTTTGTTCATCTGTCCCATCTGATCGACACAGGAGGCATACTCTTTCCTTAAGAAGTCTAATTCGGCCTGGAGGCCCGACATCCGGTCTTCAAGGTGGCGACGTCGTTCCAGCTCCCGTTCCATCCCTTCCTTGACACGGAGAAACATCCCATAGTATAGCACCGAAGACTGCAAACAAGCCAAGCCAGAAAATTGCTAGTTATGAAGTTAAAATATCAACGCGAAAGTAAAACAAGTATGAGGACATACTATGTTTGCTTCCTGTTGGGCTTCGTTGAATAGACAAGCCCAATCCACAGCATTCATGGCAGCCCGGTCTTCCTCCGTTATTATATTGTGAAGGTAGCTCGCTATACCCACCGAGGGACCCAATGCCCGAGCATCTTCGGGAATGGTGAAAGTTATTATCCTTTTTCGCTCAGGGTCCGAGCTGGGAGCAGGAAATTTGTCAACTAGTTTAACGCCAGCCGACATCCTGCTCGATTCGGCTGGGGGACTCTTTCTTGGGATGTCAAGGCCGAAGGTATCGGATGATGGCACCCCGTCAAAATATCCCTCGAAGGTACCCGGCATGGCCGGTACTCCGCCCGTGTCTGTACCCAAGCATTGTGAGTTTCCTTCAGGGATGTCTCAGAGAAGGAGGGTGAGTGAACCGTTCCGGGAGCATCAGAGGGTTTCCGCGGCGGGGTCGGCGTCTCAGCCCGGTCTCCGACCCTTTCCCCCGCATCACCTTAGGAGACATCGACCTCTTCCATTACCAGCTCGGGGACTTTCCGAGCGGGCTTGCGACGCACAAGTTCAGAACTGTCCCCTTCCTCAGAATCATCACTCAAAGAGAAAGTGGGATCGGTGACAGCGACTTTTCGGGCTAACATCTTGAGCCTTCTTCCTTTTTTCTTTTCAGGCTCGGCCTGGTCGGGGGCCCTTAACCTCTTTTTCCACTTTTCCTTCACCGGCGTGGGAAGGGGGCGAGGGGCTGTCCCACCGGTGGTTGCCGACCTCAGCTCGACATCCTTTGAAAGACCTGCAAAATGTATTATCTGGTTTAGATGTTGATGAACATTTATTTTGGAAGTTTAAACCAAATGAGCCTACCGTGATTCTTGGCCTCCCAAAGTCCTTTTGAGATTTCTTTCCAGGCTCGTTCGGAATAAGATCTTTGGGCCACAATCTTTCTAACCCAATCCTTCAAATCTTGAATTGCGGCCGGGTTTTGAGAAGCGACTGCACATTAAAGACACCGGTTACACATTATACAACAATATCGAAAGGGAGGTATACAAAGGAACACTTACGCTTCAAATTCCATTTCTCAGGAAATGGCATGCAGTCAGCAGGAATCAGATCGGAAGTCTTAACTCGGACGAATCTGCTCATCCATCCTCGATCTCTATCCTCATCGATGCTTGAAAAGGGAGCCTTGGTGGCACGACGGGCCAGTTTAATCAAGCCCTCTCGAAACATTCGGGGGGCGTATAGTCGAAGAACATGGTCGAGGGTGAAAGGATGTCCACCCTCAACCTTGCTTACAAAGAAACGGAGGAGATAAAATATGCGCCACATAGAAGGATGGATCTGACCTAAGGTAACGCTGTACCTCCTGCAAAATTCTACGATAAGGGGGTCTATAGGCCCTAATGTAAATGGGTAGGTATACACGCTGAGGTACCCCTCTACATGTGTGGTGATAGCTTCATCCGGAGAAGGAATCACCACTTCTATATCAGCCCAATGGCATTCTGCCTTCACCCTCTCGATATGCTTAAGGGTGATAGAGCTGATATAGTCCGAGACCGGTTCGCATCGACCGGGCACTGACGAGGTTTTCTCGATCTTAAAATCCGTACCAAAGTAACAGGATGTAGGGACGAAAGCTTTCAATGGAGGCTCTGACGAAGATTCTACAACACGAACCGTCTCAGCCTCATCAACAGACTGTGCGGGAGAGTTCTGCCTTGTAGGAATTGATTTTGATGTCTTCGCCATTGACGTAGTAGAAGCAAAGACTGAGAAAAATTGCAGAAAGCTCAAAGAGTTTTTGGGAAGAAAGGGTTAAGAAAGAAGATGGTAAAAAACGGTAGAGTAAAAGTAAAGCTTTAAATGCACGGTGAAAGGAGGTATTTATACTTGGTCAAAGGCGGCGGCACCAAACACGAGGCATCAGAGCATTAAATGTACGCATTAAATGATTGCACGAAAAGACTGCAGCAGGTACGATGTTCTGTGATGATTGCTTATACTGACATCAGCGTACGTCATAAAGTTGCCGTCACGCCCTAGTTGCCGTCGAGAACAAGTTAGAAGAAGATTTTTGCCCACTTGTCGTGACTAATATGTATATCGGCCACTTGCTTCAAGGAGTCGGTGGACAAGAGTTCATATCGTTCATTATCCTTACTCTCTAATAAACGAGGGGACTATCTGTATTGGGTCGGATACATTTATGTGAAATCAGGTCGGTTACAACTATGTGACATCGGGTCGGGCATAACCTGAGGGAGTCGAAACGGAGGCAGTATGAGGTCGAATTTTTCCGGTCCGAGATTGAGAGGTCGGGTATGACAGACGGAGTAACCGAGACAGAACGATCGATATAGTTGGTCGAGGAGTACTAAGTGATTGAGGACCGGCCTCGAACCGCATATCTCGCCACTCACCAGATATTTCGCCAACAGTAATTGTTGCAACCGTCATAGCCGTTATGCCGTGATTTGAGGGGATTCTATCCCGAATTTTAGGGGATTTATCTTGTAATTAGTTATTTACCTTATTTAGAACTCTAGTTTTAGCCTATAAGATATATACTTGGTACACCATTGAGGCACGGACTCACAAAACTTTATCATCACTTTTCTAGTTGCTTGATACCATTTACACTGTTCATACGAGGATTCCACCATTTTTCTTATTGTTCATCTCAGTTCATATCTTTATTTCTTCTTACATTTCAATCGATTTTACCATATTGTTATTTAGTATCAAATTAATTCACGGATCCTTAGCACCACGAACAAATTCAATTGTTATCCAGTTTTCAGGGTAAACACAAATATAACAATCAATTACTGTAATTTCAACCAAAAAGAAAAATATGCCGTGAACGTCCATAAGGTTACCATTGATCATGCATGAAGTTTGGCGGTAAAAAAAAAAAAAAAAAAAATTCAGCGTCGAGACCATGTGATATTACAGTGTTTCATCAGCGCCATATTGAACTTTAATCATAAAATAATGTCACTCTGAGATTCTTACCAGAAGTATATAATTAAAAAGATGTGGTCTTCCTGTTTTAACCAATGCAACTGAATAGAATATTAACGAATCAAAACACTGATACTATAGCATTTTTTAACTACATTTAGTACATCTAACGAGCTAGAAAAGACAAAATTACTGCAATATGACGGTGCTAATACTAGGCACAAGATAGAAAAGGCCTTATCTGAAGAGTCATCAAACAAAGCAAAACTGGGTTAGTACTAGTTTCCTATAGCCAAAATTGTGGAGCTAAAACAAAAATGTTACATGGTTTTCATGGATTTGATCCGTGGAATGTCTGGTAATTGTTGATTGGAGGTTTGTGACGGGGTTTGCTTCCTGATCCTGGACCTCCACTATAGTCTTTGTTCATCATGTTCAAAATCTCATTCGCATCTTCCAGAAGTTTCTCTGATTCAAGCTTCTGAAAAGACTCACTATTATCAGTTTGATCTGTTGAAGCTAACTTATTGAGTGAATTCCCCGAGTTGCTGCAGCCATTTTCTGGGTTTCTTGAATTTTTGTTCCTAGTGCTCTCATCACATGACTGCATCTCGAAATTAAAGGGATATATCGAAAATTAAGAGAAAATAATAACATGGAAATTAGTCAAACTAGTCTCAAACAACTAAATATAAGTACTATTACTACGCATAATTAAGCGGAGGATTAAAAGAGTAACCTGATGATGTATTTTCTTTCGCGAATTACCAAGCGGACTGGCTGAACCATTGCTGTTTCCTGCATTATCGACGAGGAAATACGCAAATTCAGAAGTCATTCCTTTTCTTTACCCTTCCTTATTTCCAGCGAACTAACTAGTTTCGCTCAATGCAAATTAAATAGTCTGATTGAACAATTTAGACACTTTTTGAAACGAGGCAGGGGAGATGAGGAAATAAAGGCCCAAAAAAGAAAAGATATCTCCATTCACTTTGCTTGTAAAAAGAATAGATGCACTACAAAGAATTGCGATACTCTTGCACATGAGAATATAAAAATTCTTCTAAAATTTTCTTTGATTTTCTATTGGATACATACAAGTATACTAGCCATTTTCACAAGAAAATCTAACTAAAAAATAAAAGAAGAAAAAAAAGAACTAGTTAGATCTAAAAAGGCCAAAAAGTTTTCTCTCTCACTCAGTTATTCTTAGGGGGATGCGGTCTTGCCATGTGATAATCAGCATTTAGAGCCACGAAACTTCCTGTATTGACCTTCGCTGAATGGCTAGTACTCATTTTACTTGACATTACTCTCAACTTTCCCTGGCTTTTTCGGTTTAAATTTCCAATAGAATGGGTTGCACTTGCACCTGAATTCTTTGAATCTTCCTCTGTACTCTTGATGCTAGCTTCCACTTGCTTCATGTTTTTCTTCATATTCCTTCTCTCTGCCATCATTTTTCTTCCCCACATTCTTCCATTAGTACTGAGTACAGCAGCTGCTGGTACACCATCCAAAACTTCCTGAATTTTCAGTTACAAATTAACCTCCTTCAGAGTTTGTAGTACTAATAATTTTCGTTTCTAAATATGAAACTGACATAATTCGAGTGTGTTGTAACTAAATCTGAAATCAACTCAACTTAAAGAATTAGTACCGTCTCCACACTCTGATGACTCCTAGTTAGTTCCATGGTAAAACCATTTTCTGCTTCATGGACCACAACAAAGGTTTGCTTAGCTGCAGAAGAGTAGTCAACTTTTAATTAGATTTTCATAGGAAAAAGAAGGAACTAATCTGTTGATTTAGTAAAACTTAAAAACATATTGATGATTGGGGAAAGAAAAAATTACGTACCTTGGTCAGTATGAGCAATTGAAACCTTTAAGGTTAGGAAAATGAACAACAGAACAAGCATAAAAGAAGTTAAACTTAAGGAGACCATTTTGATTCTTTCTTTTAGTTAAGGGTATATCTGTTACTCTGCAACAAAGGAGAGGATGCACATGAAAGGAAAGTGGGAGATTTATAGAAAGCCCAAATTCCAAACCCAAGTCAAAGCTAGGGTTAGAACAACTAACTTTTTGTCATTGCTTTAAAAAATGGTATAATGGGCACAAAAAGTACCTGGGAAAACTCAAAAGACTTACACTAATAGAAAAGGAGCAGTGAACAAAATAAAACAATTAAGAAGTGGAAGATGGTCTTTTCTTGGTAGATTAATTCACCGGGATGTTAAGGAAAAGGTCTTTGATAGCGTGGAATGGAAGATACAGCTGTTTTCCTCTTGTCTGCCGCCATGCATGCTACGAGGATTAGTTTGTTTTGTTGGCCTATATATCTACGCCTTTAACTAACCATTTCATTTTTCACGCACTCCTTACTTCAATTTAAGGGTCTAGTTAGACTAGCTTTTTCATTAAAAACTAACATTAAGGTAGAAGCAAGGAGTCAGTTATTTGTTGTTAAAGCTTTGAAGATGGTTCTAGTGTATATTTGTTGTTATATGTGGATGACATGCTTATTGATGTTAAAAGCATATCACATATTACCTGATTGAAGAAGCAGTTAGGTGAGGAGTTTGAGATGAAGAATTTGAGTACTGTAAAAAAGATATTAGGGATGGAGATTACTCGAGATAAAAGCGTTGAAAAGCTGATGTTGTCCTAGCGGTTCTATATTGAGAAGGTCCTCAAGAGATTTAATATGACAGGTGTTAAATCTGTGTCTGTTCCTTTTGCTTCCCATTTCAAGTTGTCCGCAGACATGTCACCAAAAACAGACGAGGAGATGGAGCAGATGTCTAGTGTTCTATATTCGAATGTTGTAGGTAGCATTGTGTATGCTATGGTTTGCACTCGCCCTGACATTTCACATGTTGTTAGTGTTGTGAGTAGATACATGGCGTGTCCTGGTAAAGAACATTGGTAGGTGGTGAAGTGGATCTTGAGATACTTGAAGGGTACTACAGATGTAGGCTTGACTTTTTACAAAGACAAGTTGAGTGAATCCTTAGTTGACTATGTCGATTTAGATTATGCAGGGGACTTAGATAAGAGAAGATCTCTGATAGGTTATGTCTTTACTCTTTCTGGTAGTGTCATCAGTTGGAAGGCGACTTTGCAGTCTGTTGTTTCTTTGTCCACCACAGAAGCTGAGTATATGGCAATTACGAAAGCAATGAAAGAGGCTATTTGGCTACAAGGCTTGGTAAGTGATCTTGGACTAGCTCAGAAGGAGATGCCCGTGTTTTGTGACAGTCAGAGTGCCATTCATCTTACTAAGAATCAGATGTTTCATGAGCGGACGAAACATTGAAGTCAGACATCACTTTATTCAAGACATTATATCAAAAGGGGTTGTTAATGTGGAGAAAATGTCTACGCATGACAATCCAATTGATATGATGACCAACGCAATCCTGGCCAACAAGTTTAGGTATTGCCTAGATTTGATTGGTGTGTGCAGTAATCAATAGAGCCCTCACGAGGGCTGAGGGCAAGGTAGACAGACGTTGTTCCTATTAATGAAGAGAATTCAAGCCAAGGGAAGATTTTATTTTGTGGCTTGAATTATTTTCTTGTATTTTTAGGAATAATCCGTATAGGTTTAGGAAAACCCATTGTCCTAATAGATTTGAGAAAGGAAAACCTATAGTCCTTGTCAAATTGGAAAAACTTTCTCTTATAGATTTGGACTATTTGGGTCCTATATATAGGGGTTGTAGATAGGTGATTCTATAGATTGTATTGTGCTTTTCTTCTCATACATAGTGGAAAACTCTCTCTGCTTCTGCCTTGAGGATTAGGCTTAGCCAAACCTCGTTAAATTCTTGTGTTGATTTTTCTTCTCTATTTGCTTTGTGTGTGATTGTGTGCTAGTTAATCCACGATCTTCCGTAACAATTGGTATCAAAGCAAGGTTTGGGTTTCTACATATAATCTAGGGTTAAGATGTCTTCATCATCTTCAACAATGTACGAAGTAGAGAAATTTGACGGAGGTTCTAGTTTCAGTCTATGGAAGATTAGGATGAATCACTGGTGTTACAAGGGTTGTGGAAGGCAATTGATGAGGATTTTCCTGAAGGGATGACAGAGACAAAGAAGGTAGACCTGAAGGAGAGAGCTTTGAGTGCGATTTTCATGAGCGTTACAGATAGCGTTCTTTGGGAAATTGCTGAAGAAACTTCTTAAGCAACAACATGGAAGAAGCTAGAAGATCTGTATTCTAAGAAATGGCTAACAAACCGCCTCTACTTGAAAAAAAGGTTATACAATCTCTGTATGAACGAAGGTACACCTGTTAAAACTTACATTGATGAGTTTAATTCAATTATAATGGACATGAAGAACGTGGATATAAAAATTGAGAGTGTGTATCAGGCCTTGATTGTGTTATGTTCTTTACTATCGTCTTATGATACTTTGCGGATACGCTGTTATATGAGAAATACAACATTTCACTAGAAGATATTAGTAATGCACTAAAATCTAAAGAGTTGAAAAAGAGCTTTCCAGATAGCAGAATTGAGGGCGAGGGTCTTGTGATTAGAAGAAGAACACAACAAAAGGATTTTAACAGAAAAAAGTCAACCGCCAGATCAAAGTCTAGAGCAAGGAAGCAAAACTGTTGAGTGCAGGGAGCAAGGTCACAACAAGAGAGATTATCCCAAGCTGAAAGAGAAAAGAGGGAAGCAGAAAATATATCATTCGGCAAATATTGTTGACACTGGCAATAATTCTGGTGATACTGACTATGTATGGGAAGTTTGTGCTGTGAGTTCTAGTCATGGGCAGAATTCTTGGGTTCTTGATTCTGGTGCTACTTTCCACATGTGTCCACACACGAATTGGTTTGCAACTTACAAGCAAATGAGTGGAACTGTTTACATGGGAGATGATAATCCATTACCAGTAGAGGGGATTGGTAACATCAAATTGAGAATGTTCAATGGAATTATTAGAAACATTGAGTGTTGGCGTGTTCCTCGGATAAAGAGAAATTTGATTTCTCTTCCGACTTTAGATGATCAAAAGTATAAATTTCACTCGAAGAATGGAATACTTAAAGTATGTAAAGGCTCCATGGTAATAATGAAGGGTAAACTGCATTCTAAATTGTATCATCTTCAGGCAGTGTAGTTGAAGGGAAAGCTGTTGTAGCTTATGGGAAAAGTGATATGAATCAATCTCAGTTATGGCACTTGCGACTTGGTCATATGAGTGATAAAGGATTGTCTTTGTTGAGTAAGCAGAATTTGCTGAATGGGCACAAAAATCAAGTTTTAAATTTTTGTGAGTATTGTGTGTTTGGTAAACAGACAAGGGTAAAGTTTAGCAAGAAGGCCGAGCACAAGACGAGAAACAAGTTAGATTATATACTTTCAGACTTGTGCGGTCCAAACAAAGTTCCCTCCAAGAGTGGTGCCAGGTATTTTATGACTTTGATTTATGATTACTCAAGGATGGTGTGAGTGTATTTCCTGAAAACAAAAGATGAGGCATTTCCGGCATTTGTTAAATGGAAGATGATGGTTGAGAGGCAGGCAAAAAGAAAAGTTCGAACTGACAATGGGTTAGAATTTTGCAATTTTGAGTTCGATAATTTCTGCAGCAGAGATGGCATAGTAAGACACCGCACTTGTGTCTGAACACCATAACAAAATGGTATTGCAGAACGTATAAACATAACGCTTTGTGATAGGGCACGGAGCATGCTTTCACACTCATGTGTTAGCAAGGATTTTTTGGCTGAAGTGATCAATACAACTTGTTATTTGGTCAATAAATTTTCATTCACAGCTATTAAGTTCAAAACTCTTTTTGAGGTATGGTCCGGTTTGCCTGTTGATTAGTTAAATTTAAGGATATTTGGTTGTCCTGCTTATGCTCATGTAAGGGATAGAAAACTTGAGCTGAGGGCAAAAAAGTGCATATTTCTAGGGTATGCAACTGGAGAGAAAGGCTATAGGTTGTGGTGCACGGATTAAAAGACTCCAGGGCTAATTATTAGTAGGAATGTAACATTCAATGAATTTGCCTCACTGGACAGTCATAGGGAGAAGGCAATAGAAGAAACAGATCGTGGTGTCAGTGGCCACATAGAGCTAGAAATTGAATCTCTACTAGCTCAGCCCTAGTAGTTCTAAAAAAGATGAAGTGGAGGAAGTGAAAAAAGTTGATCAAGATGATAATATTAATGCACCTGCACAACAACAACCATATAACATTGCAGCATGCAGAGAAAAGAGAGTGATCAACCAACCGCAAAGGTCTGCAAACGTAGTTGATGGGAATCTTCTTAGATATACGAATCCTGTGGGATTTGCTTTGGCAGTTGCAGAGACCGTTGATGCGTTTGAGTGTTATAGCTATCCAGAAGCTATTTCGGGTACAGAACCAAATCGACAGATTAGTGCTATGGCTGAAGAGATTGAGTCTATTAACAAGTTTAGACGTTGCCTAAACTTGGTTGATATGTGCGGCAATAGGTAGAGCCCTCGCGAGGGCAAGGTAGAGAGACGTTGTTCCTGTTAATGAAGAGAATTCAAGCCAAGGGGAAGATTTGTTATTTTGTGAATTGAATTATTTTCTTGTATTTTTAGGAAACCCATAATCCCTATAGGTTTAGAAAAATCCATTGTCCTAATAGATTTTGGGAAAGGAAAACCTATAGTTCTTGTCAAATTGGGTCTCTTATAGGTTTGGAACTATTTAAGATTTATATATAGGGTTTGTAGTTGGGGATTCTATAGATTGTATTGTGCTTTTCTTCTCATTTATAGTGAAAAGCTCTCTCTGCTTCTGCCTCATGGATTAGGCTTAACCGAACCTCATTAAATTCTTGTGTTGATTTTTCTTCTCTATTTGCTTTGTATGTGATTATGTGCTAGTTAACCTACAATCTTCCGCAACAATTCAGTTATTTATATCCCTTAATTTAATAATAAGGACATTCTCTCCTGTCTCAAGATATTAACCCTTGATTTTATAAAAGCAGTATATTTATTTTACCTTTTTGGATTATCAACCCAGCTTATTTCTATGTACTACTTTTTTTTGGTATCACTAAATTTAATTCTTCTTGTTTTTTTTCTCCCTTTTGGCCTTTTTCATTAAGTAATTGTTAATTCGGCTCTATGTTCTTTGTTGCCTTCTTTCATAAAGTTAATAATTTTTTCTTTGTTGTTTGGGGCTTTTGGGAGAGCAATTTATACTACTAGGAGTTTTATTTAGTACTTTATCCATCACTGTATAGTTAGTTCTTGGTAAAATTAACAGTGAGCCTAACTCTAAGATTTAGGAGCCTGTCGGTCCAGGTCAAATATTAAACGCACATGATTAGTGAAAATTCTTAGGTATCCTTCAATGTAATTCATGTTGGAATTAAAAGATTGATGAATGCGAAATGGAGGGAAGAAAGTGGAGGGTATCTAAATGCATGATATACATCAAACATCCCAATACTCGGCTCGGCTTCGGCTTCGCATTTGGCTTCGGGTTCGGTCAAAGATCAATTGATTGATTAATCTTTTTTGATAAAATTTCTTTCAATTGTTTAATTAATTAACAAAAATTCAACCCGAAATAACCTAGGACCCGCGACACGACCCGGTCCGTTTCTTTTCCGAATTATTTTAAATCCTTTCTCCGGGAATATTTCAAATGGAAAATGTTCCCACCTGTTCCAACAACCATGGTTGTTTCTGAAAGATTGCAAATCTTTTCAAACAGTGCCAGAAAATGGCTATAAATATGCCTTGTTCCCAGAATCTTTCCTTACGGGAATTTTCTGATCTTCTTCTTTTTCTTCTGCACAAAATTTTTCAGTGTGTTTTACAACCATTGAGTGGTTCGCAGTTCATCAGAATTTTTGGTACCAATACACTGGTGAGTTAAATCGTTCTATTCTCGGAGGATAATATTCCAGCACATCGGGTACTTGAGGGGAATAATTTCCTTAAGGATACACTGTGTATTCAGTGGGCTCGATTTATTCCGAAATTATTTTCAAATATTATTTCGACATTCTGTTGCTGTTAACTTTCTGTTTCTATTTTCTTTTACAGAAAGTTTACTGATTCATTATTCATTATTTATTATAGTAATACAGATTGGCTAACAATCTTAAGGAAATTACTTTTTTTTATTGTAATCTGTATTCTATTTTAGAGATTAAAACCTGTGTGATTTTCTACTCCTTCTGAACTTTTCTATTCTGATTTGAAGACATAAAAACTTTATCGGAGTACTAAAATTAATAAACGATTTGAAGAACATAAAAACTTTATCGTTTTCAGTGAAATAGTGTATAAAAACTTTAATTTTTATTTATTAAACGTACTGTTTATCATTAGTTACAGTATTGTTAATTGTTCTATTTTTTGCCATTAATTGAATTCTTCTATTGTTGACAGTGAGAAATGGCAATTGATAATGGAAATCATTTTGCGACTGTTGCGGCAACAACGATAGCCTTGTCAAGCCGAACTACTGTTCCACCGGCCGAGAAATCGGGAAAATTTTCAAGTATGGCAGTAAAGGGTGTTTTTCTAGCTTACCACACTTGGTATGCAGAAGTTAACCAGTGAAAACCCTCTAGTGCCTACCGCCGACATGCCGAACAATGAGAAGTTTATGATTGTTGAGGCGTGGAAACATGCAGACTTTCTTTGCAAAAGCTACATCTTAAGTGCTTTGGAGGATAACTTGTACAATGTCTACAGTGCTATGAAAACTTCAAAAGAATTATAGGACGCACTTGAAAAGAAGTACAAGACTGAAGATGCATGCTTGAAAAAGTTTAAGGTTGCCAAGTTTCTAGACTATAAAATGATAGACAGCAGAACTGTTGGAACGCAAGTTCAAGTGCTTCAACTTATTTTTCACGACCTTATTGCTGAAGGTATGGTAGTGAATGAAGCATTTCAAGTGGCTGCAATGATTGAAAAATTTCCTCATTCGTGGAGAGATTTCAAAAATTATCTTAAGCACAAGCGCAAAGAAATAAAGTTGGAAGATCTAGTGATTTGTCTCAAGATTGAGGAAGACAACTAAACAGCCGAGAAGAAGTCTCGTGGAAATTCAAATATCGTTGAAGAGACTGCTCCAAAAAGTAAGAAGAGGAAGAGGTCTTCTGGACAGACTAAGGAGCAGAACAAGAAGAAATTCAAGGGAAACTGCTACAATTGTGGAAAAGCTGGTCATAAAGCCCCTGGTTGTCATCTCTCGAAAAAGGATAAAAAAAAAGGGACAGGCCAGCATAGTGAAGAAGAATGATGACATCAATGATCTGTGTGCAATGCTTTCAGAATGCAACCTAGTTGGAAATCCGAAGGAGTGGTGGATTGACTCTAGAGCCACTCGACATGTTTGTGTTGTCAAAGAAGCATTTATAACTTACTCTACTGCTGGTCTTGAAGAAGAGCTTTCCATGGGAAATACTATAACAGCCAAGATTGAGGGTTATAGGAAGATATTCCTGAAGATGACTTCTGGCAAGATGTTAACGCTCAACAACGTTCTTCATGTTCCTACTATTAAGAAGAATTTAGTTTCAACTTCTTTACTTGTTAAGAATGGATTCAAATGTGTATTTGTATCTGAAAAAGTTGTTGTAAGCAAGAATGAAATGTATGTTGGAAAGGGCTACCTCACAGAGGTCCTTTTCAAACTCAATGTAATGGTTGTTGACAGTATTAATAAAATTTCAGCTTCTTCTTATTTATTGGAGTCAATGATTTATGGCATATTCGTTAAGGACATGTCAATTACAAAACCTAGCGGAAGTTAATTAATTTAGAAATATTGTCTAACTTCGTGTGTAAATATCAAAATGTCAAATATGTGTTGAATCTAAGTTTGTAAAACATCCTTATAAGTCTTTTGAAAGGAATTCAAATCCTTTAGGCTTAATTCATACTAACATTTATGATATAAAGTCGACACCATCTCGAGGTGGGAAAAAGTATTTTATAACTTTCATTGACGATTTGTACTTGATATTGTTATGTTTATTTTCTTAATAGTAAGGATGAAACAATTGAAGCACTTAACCAATACAAGAATAAAGTGGAGAATCAATTGAATAAAAAGATCAAAATGATTAGAAATGATAGGGGTGGAGAATATGGATCTCCATTTGCAGAAATATATTTGGAATATGGAATTATCCATCAAACTACTTCCCCCTACACACCTCAATCCAATGGAATTGCGGAAAGGAAAGCCGGACATTAAAGGAAATGATGAATTCCTTATTAATAAGTTCTGGATTACCGCAGAGTTTGTGGGGGGAAGCTATCCTTACAGCTAACCGTATACTCAATAGAGTACCTCACAGCAAAATGCAATCTATTCTATATGAAAAATGAAAAGGAAGAAATTCCAACTTGAAATATTTCAAAGTGTGGGGGTGTCTAGCAAAAGTACAAGTATATTACCCAAAAAGGTAAAAATCGGACCAAAAACTGCGGATTGTGTTTTCATTAGATATGTTACAAACAGGGAAGCATGTAGGTTTTTGGTTCATACATCTGATAATCCCGAAATCATGTTAATACGGTAATTGAATCACATAATGCTGAATTCTTTGAAAGCATCTATCCGTATAAAACTGAATGTGAGTCGTTAAGTGAAAGATCTAAACAACCACGGGAAAAACAAAAGGAAAATACTCCAAGTGAAGAATATCTAAGGCGTAGCAAACGTCAAAGAATATCTACTTCCTTTGGACCAAATTTTGCAACATTCTTGCTTGAAAATGAGCGTCAAACTTTCAAAGCAGCTACGTCATCTTCTGATTCAACATTTTCAAAAGAGGCAATCAATAGTGAGATTCAATCAATTTTGGATAACCATACATGGGAATTGGTTGATCTTCCTCCAGGAAATAATCCTTTAGGTTCGAAATGTATCTTTAAATGGAAAATGAAAGTTGATGGAACTATTGACAAATATAAGGCAAGACTTGTTGTTAAAGGTTATAGACAAAAGGAAGGCCTTGATTACTTTGACACTTACTCGCCAGTAATGAGGATAACATCTATTAGGGTGTTAGTGGCACTAGCGTTGGTGTATGGTCTTGAAATCCATCAAATGGATGTTAAAACAGCTTTCTTAAATGGAGAATTGGAGGAAGAGATTTACATGGAACAACCTGAAGGTTTTGTGGTTCCGAGTAAAGAAAAAAAAGTGTGCAAACTGGTTAAGTCGCTTTATGAACTTAAACAAGTACCCAAATAATGGCATGCCAAATTTGACCAAACAATGTTGGCAAGTGGGTTTAAAATCCACGAGTGTGACAAATGTGCTTACATTTAAATCACTCCAGGTCATGAAGTCATTATTTGTTTATATGTTGATGACATGTTGATAATGAGCAAAAATATGATAGATATAAATGCTACTAAGTGCATGTTGGCTAGCAAATTCGACATGAAAGACTTAGGAGTTGCTGATGTGATCTTAGGAATCATAATTCACAAGACTCCACAAGGTCTAGTATTATTACAGTCTCACTACATTGAAAAAGTACTTGACAAGTTCAAGTATTTGGATTTCAAGATTGCCAAGACTCCAATTGATGTGATTTATGCACTTCAAAAGAATGAAGGTGAAAGTGACTCACAACTGGACTATGCAAGAGTATTGGAAAGTTTGATGTATATCATGAATTGTACGCGACCAGATATAGCATGTGCTATTAACAAACTGAGTCGGTTTATAAGTAATCCCAATCAAATACATTGGATGGGAATGAAACGAGTTTTGGGGTATCTAAAACGTACCCAAAATTATGCTTTGCATTATCACAAATATCCCTCCGTGGTCGAGGGATATAGTCATGAAAATTAGATCACCGGATCATCTGAAGTTAAATTCGCGAGTGGATATATTTTCACAATTGGGGTGGATCAGTGTCTTGGAAATCATCCAAACAAAGGTGCATCACTCATTCTACAATGGAATCTGAATTCATAACTTTAGACAAAGTCGGTGAAGAAGTAGAATGGCTCCGGAATTTCTTGGAAGATATTCCATTTTGGCCCAAACCTTTGGCACCTACATGTATACAATGTGATAGTCAAGCGGCAATAGGCAGGGCAGGGAGCATTATGTATAATGAAAAATCTCGTCACATACGATGGAGACACAATACCGTTAGACAATTACTCTCTATTAGTGTTATCACGATTGACTACATAAAGTCAAGAGATAACGTGTCGGATCTACTTACAAAAGGCCTATCTAGAGAGGCAGTTGAAAGATCATCGAAGGGAATGGGGTTAAGACCTAGGACAAGTCATCATGGCGGTACCTCTACCTAGCAGACTGGAGATCCCAAGAGCTAGGTTCAAAGAGATCAAACAAAGTTATGAATGACAGTTCAACATTGTCAAATAACTCAACCCATTCTCGTGATGAAGACACTATTCAGAAATCAGGGTAAAGCATTAAGGCTTTGTGATGAATCAATAAAGCTTAAACTTTTTAATGATTTTCTAAGTCTGGCAGGAAGTGACCAGATAGTGTGTCCATAGGACTACACGTCTAGAAATCACCTACGTGAGTGTGAAGAGTAAGTCGCTTAAAGGGGAATGAAAGTAAAGGCCCATTCTCTAAGCACTCATGAAACCAGGCGGCGTTCATGGCTGAAACGAACACAACCATGAGAATCATAGATGGTTAATGGTTGATTGTGTGACGTATGTTGTCTAGGTATACAACAAAGCTCGACGGTTTAAAGATATCAAATCTTCCGATTGACCGAGTATATCTGATATAAGTTCATTACGAAAAGTTCAAAGGAAAACCTACTTATACATATGCAATTAATCCTTGAATGTAAATCACACACTCGTCCGTGCATTCCTTTGTCTTATAGCCATTCCCCATTCATGTGGGGGATTGTTGGGATTAAAAGATTGGTGAATGGGAAATGGAGGGAAGAAAGTGGAGGGAAAGTGAGCTCCCTTTTGCTTTGGAAAGAGCAAGTGTCCCTCATTGGTGGTGAAAAGAAAAGTGAATGTGCTTATATTGAGAAAGCACTTCTCTTGGTGTTAAATGGTTGAAAGAAAGTAAGCCTCACGTCGTCGTCATCGCTCGCTCAGCTCGGCTTCGACTTCGGCTTCGGATTCGGATTCGATCAAAGATCGATCGATTGATTAATTTTTTTGGACAAAATTTCTTTTAATTATTTAATTAATTAATTTAATTAATTAACGAAAACATAACCCGGAATAATCTAGGACCCGCGACGCGACCCGATCCTTTCCCGGAGTATTTCAAACGGGAAATGTTCCCACATGTTCCAACAGTTATGGCTGTTTCTAAAAGGTTGCAAACCTCTTGAGAAACAGTGCTAGAAAATAGCTTTAAATATGCCTTGATCCCAGAATCTTTCCTTACGGAGATTTTCTGATCTTCTTATTCTTTTTCTGCACAAATACACTGGTAAGTTAAATCGTTCTATCTTGGGAGTATAATATTTTAGTACCTCGGGTACTTGACAGGAATAATTTCCTTAAGAACACACTGTGCATTCAGTGAGCTCGATTTATGCTGAAATTATTTTCAAATATTATTTCGATATTTTGTTGCTGTTAACTTTCTGTTTCTATTTTCTGTTTCAAAAAGTTTACTAATCCATTATTCATCGTAGTAATACAGATTGAATAACAATTCAACGGTATAAAATATAAGTATTCTATTTGTAGTTAATAAGCACGGTGATTAGCGAGCAGAGTTCCCAAGGAGTCAGTCAGGGGAAGAACCAAAATATTGTTGGAGGAAGGAGAAGAACATGGGCAAGTGGTAAAATAAAACAGCCTTGAATCACTCAGCCTACCGCGAATAATTACTACTATAATACAACCAATTTGTTAGCTTTACAGTTAGGTTTTAACAAACAAGTCCAGAACACGAGGGCTCGCCCTCCCATTTTTTATCAGTGGGTGCAGCTAGTTCTTTGGCGTCTTCAACTCCAATTCCAATCAAAGGTTTGAACCGAATTAGTCGTTTGGCTTTGAGGTGTAACAAACAGTTCTCTGAAAAAGTAATTACCAAGTTCAACTCGTAAAGTTTTACTTAATCCACGGTGATTTACCTTGAGGAGTAAACACACAGTTTGTGAGGAAATCAAACCATCAATTTGTTGACAACTCTTGGAAATTGTTTTCGCGTCGAGGGTGAACCGACTAACTAAAAATGAATAAGCTACTCATCAATAGAAAAATGAGATTTAGCAGGTTGCTTTTTTACTCCTGTGAAACGGACGCAAAATCAAATGTTTAAGTCTAACTTAAGGAATTACTACTATTTTGTTTAGGCTGGCAAAGTATCTTTTAATTCATTATGATTGGTGATTAATTTTGCAGCTTAAAATAGTATTAGGGGGATCGACAATGAAAATGTGGTGATAGAGTCAGACATTACAGCTGAAATTAAAATACAAGAAGCGAGGATGATGGAGTCTTGAGACTAGTTGACCGTGGACTAAGTATGCTTAGAGAAAAGCTGTAAAGTAAATTTCGAACAAATTAAAGAAGACAGACAAAAGCGTCGAGACAATGTGTGAAACTACGAAGGTAACTTTTGCTCTTTGCTCCACCATACTTCCATTGGAGACCCAATTGTGTAAAACACTAAAACTTGCTAGAAAGGTAATCCCAAATTTATTAATCTTTTCTTCAAATCTATAAAACTGACTGCATAAGAACTTTCTATTGCTAAATTTTTGTTGGCCTATTAGTTTTTTCATATTAATATACTTAATTAATGATATAACTCCTACTTTTCAAAATATATAACACTTAACACCCTTGTAAAATAAAATATATTTATGTGCGATTTTCGTTGTATACGAGGGTTGAGTGTATCATACAAAAGTTCAAGGATTGTATCTACAACTGAATTATTTCAGGGAAGGGTTTATTGTTAACAAAAAAAGAAAAAGCCTTTTAGTTCGCTTTAGGAAATTTCCTGAAAAAAACAAAAATGCAACGGAATCTAACTTCTCACGTCCTCTCCTTTTGATAATCTACTAAAACTACTTTGATTTCATTACATCTCTGTCTACTTGTATATATCAGATGCCTTTTTTTTTTGCCTTTTCTTTAACATACTTGATCAGTTGATTGCATGATCATCTAGTTTCAAATTTTAGCTCTTGACCAGGTATTACTGGTTCTGCATCTCAGGAATTGTACCCCAAGTGTACGGAAAATTAAGCTGCTGCGGGTTTTGGGATCCTTTTTAGGAATTAGGATTAGAGACTTAGGTTTTTTTTTTTTTTTTTTTTTT
>MCJB01051311.1:0-10095 GCA_002018475.1 Nicotiana obtusifolia | reverse complement strand
GGTCAGTTTGGAGTGTGAAACTTTTGGTGTATCAAACTCTGGGATTTGGGAAAAGGGAAAATGATGTTTGTGTTTTCAAGACATGGGCACATGAAAGCCATTAGAGGAATGCTTATTAGGCTTGGCATGAGCGCCGTGGGTGTCGCTGATCATTCCTCGATTTGGGACTTAAAACTTCATGCCATGACAAAAAGCGTATTACCGGTTCGGAAACTTGCATTTACTTAAAAAAATAGGCTAAAGCTTGCTTTGCTTGTACTTTGAAACATGCATTTTACAGTACTCCCAACTAAGGACCTGCACATTTTATTTGTTTTAAGAAAAAATTTCGAACTAGCTCCTTCTAACTAAAGCACAGGAGCTATTTCAGTAATAACTAGAGCGTTACTTTAATTTTCCTTTTCAAAATACAAAATAGAAGTATTACTAAGTCGTTAAATCCATATAAAAGAGATGATAGTTTATAAATAAAATGTAATTTATATTTATTATCTCCCAGAATGTTAATCGTCTACACCTATTCTCAAAATTTCCTTGGATGCCAGTTTTCCAATTTGATAGTTGGGATACAGCTACAATGTTTTCGACATCAAATTTCATTGTGTACATTTCATTTTTGACTTTATGCGATTTCCACATATCACATGACTTATTTTAGCCATCAAATGTATCAATGGATAACTACATATATAAGTAGACGGACTAATATGGATTTTATGTTCGAATTTCGGGTAATTGGGTTTAAGTTGTTGATAGATTAGCTAGTAACCACTTAAAAATGTTGTAGACATGAAAACTAAAATGATAGTAGTAGTTTAGCTATGAAAATGGCGATGGCGCTTTTGACTTGGAACAAAATTAATGACTTTGGTCAGCTTTCCCATTTTCGTTTCACGCTTTCCGCCCATGCCGGCTCTCTCTTTCTCATGTTCTCTTTGCCATTTGATGTTTTGAACATACAGCCTCACACCATTTCTTTCGTTTTAGAAAAACTAAGACTAGTGTTTTAAATGTTATAGTGTCATTACAAGTTCACTTTAAGTGATATGCTTATAGAACAAAAACATGAACTTCAATTGATTTTATTTAACAATGATTAGTTGATCGCTTGCATTTTTTCGTTAAAATTGAGTAGAACAAATGGCTTGAGCAAGTTATAAGCTAAGAGCATTGGGTAATAAATTTATATTTAAACTAATATTATGCGCAGATTGAATTAATTTAAAATCTTATTGAATTAGAACAATATATCATTTACTTACTTTATGCAATACTTTCTTAGTATATGGTTTTTCTATAATAATTTTCTTTACTTCCTTTTTTTTGGGTAGAGAAATGGGAATTTTTGGAGCTTGGGAAAGAATTCATAATTCATATGTGAGAATCTTTTTTTCTTCTAATCTAAAACCTGAAATGATGTCAAGTTTATACGTATTAAACTGTTAAGGAATAGAAAATGCAGAAATGTCAATTAGTAGAAACACTTAAAATATGACTACGTCATGATACATGACATAAACAGTGGTTTTGGAAGTGTAATTTTCAGTTAGTTCAAAAAAAGTGCATCTAATACTTTTAAGAAGTTATTTATGTATTTAGCATAAAGAATTTTATTTGGAAAAATTACGTGATACATCAGATATTTATATTGTATTTATCATCGTAGCTATGCTCTCGGCAAATTTACTATTCGTAGCTATATTTGAATTTTATATCAAATTCATGAAATAAGAGATAAATTATTTTGAACTAAAATAAGAAAGCAATAAGCTATCGTAGCTCAGTTGGTTACAATGTCTGCTTAGTTCGCGGATGTCTTGAGTTTGAGTCTCAGCAATAATATTTTATTTTTTTATATTTTGCTTTAGTTTGTATTCGTTGCGCGAACAAATACAGTCATACATGTTGTATCTATTGGATACACCCATGTTCCAGTCGATACAAGTTGTACCATTTGTATATATCCATATATTTCGCATTGGTGATACAGTTGATACTATCTATTGGATACACCCATGTTCCAGTCGATACAAGTTGTACCATTTGTATATATCCATATATTTCGCATTGGTGATACAGTTGATACATATTGTATTGGTTGAACGAACGAATAACAATTGTGCGAACAAATACAGTTGATACATATTGTATTCGTTGCGCGAAAGAATACAATTGACATAGGTTGTATTCGTTGCTCATTGGAATACAAGTGATACAAGTTAGCAGCAATTAAATAGTAGTTACGAATAGTAACCAGACAAATTATAGTTATTAGGCTCTAAACTATAGTGATTTATGAAAATTGCTCAGTTTATTTATTGTACACAGAAAATAACTTATCCGCTAATTTGTAGAGCCCAATCTAGGTAGGCCCAGTTATAAACCGAGTCATCGACTTGTGCAACAGTTTGGCCCAGTAATTGGGTCGGCATGAGACCCATTCAATGGCGCAAAAAGCAAACATACAATTCCAATTCTGTTTTCCTTTCCCGCTCTATCAATCGCATTTCACAAACCCATTTCCCGCCAAATCCAAAACGTTTTACTACTTGTATCCAAACCCTAACAAATGGAAACCAAGTAAAAGTAACATCTAAATCAGAGGAAGGAAGAGAGCAACAAAATCTTGATCGACGATGAAGATCAGATCCATTAAGATGCGAGAAGCTCACAAGAGCAGCAATGGCGTTGGGTCGTTTTGCTCGGTTTTATGGGATCAGCAAGGCGAACACATTGTCACTGCGTCTTCGTCTGATTCTTCAATTTGCATTCAAGATGCTTTTTTGCCAGCTAATCCCCCTAAAATTGTTCGACATCATAGAGATGGCGTCACCGCTTTGGCTCTCAGCCCTAATTTCACCTGTCTAGCCTCCGGATCTGTTGACCATTCCGTCAAACTCTACAAATTTCCTGGTATATGCTCGCTTTTCTCTCATCTCAAGTAGTTTGTGTCCACCGTCGAAATGGAAAGTAGAGTAATTTCAGTTAAGGGATAAGGAGTTTGTTTAATTCATTTAGTTTTCTGCTTCTCAGTTTCCTGTTGTAGGCAAAATGATTAATGAAGCTCTAAGTTGACCGAAAAAGGAATCTATCTGAATTGTTTGTCAAGTTATAATGAACTACTTAGGCGTGCATAATATATTTGTTAAATTTTGTAATTTTTAATGTTTTTTTGAATCATATATATACCTGAATTTTGTGTTGTTTTTTCATGCTTTTATTTCCAGAAAATGAATGTTCTGGACAAGTGGTCAATCGTAATATTTAAGGTTAATTGTTTGAACAGCCAGAATTTTGGGGAGTTGGGGGAGGTGTGCTGTTATCCGAACATCTCAAATATTGCATTATTTACCTTGGAAAATAGTATTTTCGTCCTGTTGCTATTCTACCAAAAAATCGTCAATCTTGTCCCATATAAGTTGGTCCCTTCATAAGAATCCAGTGTGACCACTGGTTCATGAAACCGCTAACCATACAATAGTGTATATGACATTTACTTGTGTTTCTCTCATAAGGATGGATTTTCTACTATAATTTAGTTAGGACAATCTTTCAGTTCACTACCTACATGAGACCACATTATTTGTTAGTGTCAACATCAAGCTGGACTAAGGTGTTAGTTTGAGAAGTTGAGCTGGTCCTTTGTTTTGTTTTCCAACATTTGCAGCTGCTAACTATGATGTGGAATTTTTAGATAGTATGATAAAAAGAAAAAATAGAAGTGCAGTAAGGTCTTCATTCATTTGGCTCATACAAAGCTTTTCCTTTTGAACTATTTTTCTTGACATCAATTTTAAGGGCTGAATACTTGAATCAAATGCCGCGAACTCCTGAACTAAGTTATGAGAGATTGGCAGCTTCCCAGCAACCTTTCTTGTGCTGGTTGAAGTGAAAAGTTTGTCTCCATATCTTGCCCCATTCACACCTCTCCACCCCTTTACATAAATGTAGCAATAGGATATAGTTGGTAAATAGAGTTAGTGCCTACACCGGTGGGAGATAGTCGGTACCCCGTGAATTGTCAAGGTGCCCGCAAGCTGGTGCGGACACTACAATTATTAAAAAAGAGGAGAAAGAGGAAGAAAAGAAAAAAAGAAAATAGTAGAAATATACCTCAACCTTTTCATTTCTTCCTGATCATCTTAATCTTTTTTTGCCTTGTGAATTCTTTTCCTTGATTTGGTTCCTTTCATCCACTTGTCTGTGTCTAACAGCTCTAGGCATTGTCGCTAGCTAATTAAACAGAACTGATCTGGGGATATGGTTCTTTAGTGATGCCTTAACAATTACTAAATCCATTTCGTTTTATTTAATGATATTTGGATTGTATGGAGTTTCAGTTGTTTTGACTTATTTATTATACTAGTGATAGTGGAAAAAAATAATAACATTATGGTTGAAAAGTTATTTTGATAGGGGAAACATCACATCAAAGTTTAAAAGGTTGAATAATTTAATGAATTTAAATTCTTAAAAGTTGTAAAACTAGAATAAATATGGAACAGTGTCAAACATTTTAAGATGTCTCAAAATGGAAAGACTGCCATATAGATTGAAATGGAGGCATATACCAATTTGTCTTTTTATGCCAAATCTGGAATATCTGATTTGGTAGTCCAGCTGCTCATCAATTGCTGTTTACTGATTGCCATCTTGATTTGTTGGTTGTTTTGATTATTTGCATCAGGAGGGGAGTTTGAGACAAATATTACCAGATTTACCTTGCCTATACGGACACTTGCTTTCAACAGATCTGGAACAATGCTGGCAGCTGCTGGTGATGATGAAGGCATCAAACTTATAAATACCATTGATGGCTCGATCGCAAGAGTTCTTAAAGGACATAGAGGGTCCATCACTGGCATAGCTTTTGATCCCAAAAGTGAATACCTGGCTTCAGTTGATTCAATAGGGACTGTCATGATCTGGGAACTCCAGTCAGGGAAAACAATTCACGTTTTAAAAGGAATAGCTCCTGTCATTGGGTCTGATTTTTCTTCTATGAACATACTTAGCTGGAGTCCTGATGGGGAGCTATTAGCTGTTCCTGGCTTGAAAAATGATGTGGTGATGTATGACAGAGACACTGCAGAAAAACTGTTTTCACTTAGAGGTGATCATGTACAGCCCATTTGCTTTTTGTCTTGGTCACCAAATGGAAAGTATATGGCTACTTCTGGACTAGATAGACAAGTTTTGATATGGGATGTTGATAAGAAACAAGATATTGATCGGCAGAAATTTGATAATAGGGTAACTTGTATGGCGTGGAAACCAATTGGGAATGCATTGGCAGTAATTGACATCATGGGAAAGTATGGTGTCTGGGAATCAGCTGTACCTTCTTCAATGAGATCTCCGACGGAAAATGTTCCTGTTTTAGGTTCTAAAAATGGTCATGGTCTTCTTTTCTTTGATGAAGAGGAAGAAAACCCAAGTGCATCTGGAAGTTTAAGTGACCTTGGAGAAGATAGCTACGGTGAATCTGAACCATTTAGCAGAAAAAGATTACGCAAACAGCATAGTTATGATGACGATTGGGAAGAAGACGCTAAAGAAGAGTTTGAGTTGCTTCCAAAAGCTGAACCTCGTAAGAAGGCTCCTCACAGTCACAGGGATAGTTCACATAATAAAAGAAATGAGCTCAAGAGTGTCCCAATTTCTGCAGGACAAAAAATGCAAGAAGCTTTTCAGCCAGGCACAACTCCGCAGCTGCCTGGCAAAAGACGCTTTCTGTGTTACAGTATGCTTGGCAGTATAACCGTGATGGAGCATGATGGATACTCTCACATAGAGGTATTGCAGCTTGTTTGTTTTTGTATCTTTGTCTTTATATCTATTTGAAAACTTTTTATGTTATTTTTTATTCTTACTATACAAAGTTGAACTTTGAACATGTTTCAACAATCATCTTTATTTCAAGTGATTGGCTTTTAATTGTTTCATGGCTAGAAACTGTGATCAACTTGTCATCCAGAACTAACCAGAGAAAAAACAGCCTACCGATAATGCAAGCCGTGAAGAGAGGGCATTTCATCTCATGTTTACCATAGACCTACGTATGAATGAGTTGTTCAACTAACATGATAACTTCAATGCAGATTGATTTTCATGACACAAGCAGTGGTCCCCGAGTCCCTGCAATGACTGATTATTTTGGTTTCACAATGGCTTCTTTAAATGGAAATGGAAGTGTATTTGCAAATCCATGCAAGGGTGAGAAGAGTATGAGTACGCTCATGTATCGTCCTTTCAGTAGCTGGGCTAATAACAGTGAGGTTAGTGATTTAATCTTTGGTTCCAACTAATCCATACATCAAAATGTTTCAGAAGTCTGGTGTTATAAAACTTGTTACTTCTGATGTGGCTAACTCTGATTTAATTATGCAACATCAGTGGTCAATGCGATTTGAAGAGGAAGAAGTAAGAGCAGTTGCACTTGGAACTGGTTGGGTAGCTGCTGTTACAAGTTGTAATTTTCTTCGCATCTTCACTGAGGGTGGCCTGCAGGTATATATATATTCAGATATTGTATGCTTACGGTTTGTAAGTTGGTTCCGTTCGTGCCTTCAAAAATAATCTCCCTTAGTTTCAAATTGAATGTTTTTTTTCGACTTCATGCAATTGTAAGAAAATAACATTCACTAGTAATAGTTAATGGAGGTCATTCCCTTGTAATAGTTGATGGAGGTGCAGTTTGAATTTGTGTTACTTATTGACAAGGGTCTCTAGTTAATGATGAACTGGTTATTGGTTTATTCTATACCTTTGATGTTTAAGATAAGTTGTGAAATTGGTCATTGTTTTATCAATATCCGAAATAGACCTACGACAATCAACTTGAGATAGATGGAGTATTTCAAATGTCTTAGTCAATCTTTTGATTATTCTGGAAATATTCTGAGACAGTTCCTTTTCTTTTTTGGATTGAAATACAAGAGACACATTCTTTCCCTCGACGGACCAGTGGTTACTGCAGTAGGCTATAAGGATGAACTTGCAGTTGTCACACATGCATCTCCCCCTCTTCCCTCTAACGAACAGGTACAGTTCATTGTTACATCATGTGGTTAAATTCTTTTATTTCACGTTTTGATGCCTTGTAAATCCCTGTGAGCAGTCATCAGAATATGAAGAATTAATTTCAATAAAGCTATACAGTGGCTGCTTAATAAAAGGAGATATTAGGTCAATTTTGACAATGTTTCACAGTAGATTACTTATCAAAAAGTTGTGTCACAGTAGATCTTTACAACTTACAACAACAACATACCCAGTTTTATACCACACCGTAGGGTCTGGGGAGGGTAGTGTGTACGCAGACTGTTAGAATATATGGATATATATTCAATTTTATAAAGTAGTTAGTATCTAGCCTAGAATCATGGCTTGGAAGATTACCTTTCCCTTGTAATATGTTTTGTAATTATCCTATAATTAGCTCCTAGTATCTAGCCTAGAATCATGGCTTGGAAGATTACCTTCCCCTTGTATATATGTTTGGAAAATCAATGAAACAAACAAGCAATTATCTTCTTTCATGGTATCAGATTAAAATTTTCGATCATGGCTTCACCTTCCCCAACAACCAAACACACAGCCCGTCTTCTTCCCTTCCGCTGCTCTAATGTCTACTCCTTCCAAATTTCATCCCGCCTTGACGATATCCAACGTCAAATCCCTCGTCTCTGTCGAATTAGACACCGAAACCGGGATGTACCATTCTTGGGCTGCTTTGTTTAAAGTTCTTGTTCGGGTTCATGATGTGTATGAACACATCATCCCTCCTACGGATCCCGAGGAGGCAGCCGCCTATGAAAAATCGAAGGCGGCTGACTTGTCTTTGTGGAAGCGTCTTGATGCTGCGGTTCTTCAATGGATTTATGGAACCATATCCAACAACCTCCTCCTTGCTATTCTTCTCAAGGATGACACGGCACAGGATGCTTGGTCTCGTCTCGAGTCCATGTTCCACGGCAACAAAGCATCACGCGCAACCCATCTCGAAGAGGAGTTGTCGGACATCAATTTCAATAATTTCTCGTCGATTGACGCGTACTGCAATCACATTAAGTCCTTGGCTGACAGCTTGCTGATGTTGATGCTCCGATTCCTAACAGCCGTCTCGTTCTCAAGCTCATCGGTGGTCTTCCCGAAGCCTACGCCGGCACGGTGGATTTTATACAAAATCAGGAACCTCTTCCTTCATTTGAGAGTTGCCGCTCTCGCCTCAAACTTGCAGAACGAACTATCAAAACCCGGTTGGCTAAGGCAGGAGGGACCGGAAACCGGGCTCAAGCGGCGCTGGTGGCCACTACCGGCGGCCAACAGAACTCTGACGGGACTACTGGCACTTCTTCACGTTCCACGTCCAGGAACTTCAAATCCAGGAAGTCTGGAAATAAGCCTTCTGGCAGAGGCGGTAAAATTGGTCAGGCCCAGCAACCTGGATCGGCCCAACAGCAGTCACACTCTCCTTGGCAACATCAACCGTGGGCTGCTTGGGCCCAGTGGCTGTCACAATGGCCTGTTCCCCCCCATGTCCATATCCTGGGACATCTTGGGCTCCACGGTCCTCTGCTCCGAATCTGGGCCCACGACCGAATGGACTTGGCATTCTCGGCCCTCGTCCTCTACAAGCCTACAGTGCAACGGCCTCCTACTCTCCAACGGACATCGAGGCAGCAATGCACGCTCTCTCATTTTCTCAACCGGATGGAAATTACTATATGGACACCGGTGCAACATCTCATATGACTGCGGATCAAGGTATTCTTTTCCCTTATTTTAATTCGAGCATTAAAAATGATAACATTGTTGTTGGTAGTGGACATTTAATTCCGATTTTGGGTCACGGTAGTACTACGTTACCATCTCCCTTTCCTCCATTTGCCCTAAATAATGTTCTGCATGCTCCCAAATTGATTAAAAACCTTATTTCTGTCCGCAAATTCACCACTGACAATATGGTTTCCATTACATTCGATCCTTACGGTTTTTCTGTCAATGATTTACAGACGGGAACCATACTCCTGAGATGTGACAGTTCCGGTGACCTCTATCCTCTGTTCTCCAACACTCAAGCCATCTCTCCAGTCAATATTGCTGCACTCACTGCTATATCCTCTGATCTTTGGCACAATCGCTTAGGACATCCCGGCGCTGCTGTCATTAGATCTCTTAGTCGTAACAATTTTATTGATTGTAATAAGGCTTGTAGGTCGTATTGTTCCTCTTGTCATCTTGGAAAACATTCTAAATTGCCTTTTCATAATTCTATGTCGCACACTGTTCTTCCGTTTGATATAATTCACAGTGATCTTTGGACTTCTCCCATTGTTAGTTCATCTGGCCATTGTTATTATGTGTTATTTCTTGATGATTATAGCAAATTTTTATGGACATTTCCCATCTCTAAAAAGTCTCAGGTTAAAGACTTATTCAAATCTTTTTATTCTCTCGTCCATACTCAATTTGAACGTAACATTAAGACCTTTCAATGTGACAATGACACTGAATATATTAATGGCACATTTAAAGAGTTCTTTGATCGTCATGGAATGTTGTTCTGTCTCTCTTGTCCTCATTCTTCCCCTCAAAATGGAAAAGCAGAACGCCACATAAAATCTATAAACAATATTATTCAGAACTTACTTGCACATGTCTCTCTGCCCCTTTCTTTTTGGCATCATGCCTTAGAAATGGCGACCTATCTTCTAAACATTTTACCAACCAAAATTTTAGGATTTAAGTCTCCCACTCAAATTCTATATCAATGTGATCCCTCATACTCGGAATTACGTGTTTTTAGTTGCCTATGTTTTCCTCTCTTCCCTTCTACCACTATACACAAATTGCAAGAAAGGTCCACTCCTTGTGTCTATCTTGGTCCCGTTGCGAATCATCGTGGTTCTAAGTGTTACGATATGTCAAATGGAAAAATCATCATTTGTCGTCATGTGAAATTTATCGAAACCGAATTCCCATTTTCCAAACTTCCCAAACCTCATAAAGATGATTACAATTTTCTGGATTATAACCCCATAATCCACCATTTGCATCACCAAAATGACACTCCTCCTCAGCCCACGGATA
>MCJB01051310.1:0-21851 GCA_002018475.1 Nicotiana obtusifolia | reverse complement strand
GAGGGGATTTGTTATATACCAAAGTAGTTAAGGGCAATAAGAGTCATTGTAAGTAGTTAGTAAGGGGCATATCGTTCTTTGTACTCAGAAAGTTAGTTATAGTTTGTTGGGCTGCTGAAGGTAGTTAGGAGCTGTTAGAGGGATCTTTTTAAAAGGAAAGCACCAGTTGAATTGTAAGGATTTTGAATAATAGACATTTACTCTTCTTTCCTAAACTCCTAAATTCTAGAACCTTCTCCTGTGAAGATTGTTCAGAAGTCATTCATTCTCTTGCTTTCTTAGATCTCTGCAGAATTGTGCTTAACTTCGATTAAGCACATAACAGTTGCATTATAATATTCTGCAGTTCCAGCACAATATCATAGAGCTTGTAAAAAGCAAGAAAAGCTGCAGAAGCATGTCCATGCTACTTGTTAAGTTGAGAGTACTTTTGCCCAAATATTATTTCTAGATAAAAATAGTGGCTAAATCTTAATATTGATAAAAGTGGTTGCTTGTGAATTTCTTCGGATGTATCCTTTGCTCTTCTTGTTGGAATCTTCGGTTAGGCACTGTTATATGTCTCAACTTAAAGTGATATATTTTAACTGTTAAATACTAAAAAGAGAAGGGAAAAAAAAAATTCGTGTGGCAGGCATGTGGTTTAGTACCAAATATTGCTTCTGATAAGTATCTTAAGTTACAGTTCCTGCAAAGAAAAGTTTGATTTGGCCTAGGTCTTTAGGAAATTTTCTTGCTAAGGAAAAGGGATTAGTTAGCCAAGGTCCTATCCCGAATATCTTGGCTTTTTATTTATGCTAATATGTTTTCTTTACTGTATATAAACGGCTTGCAGGCAAGTCCTTAGGATTACATTTGTAATCCATTAGGCGTTTTAGCGAATATAGTTGAAATCCCATAAGAGTGTGGATAGTAGTTTTTACACCCTTTCGATTGGGTGATTTTTCACATAAAAATTGTGTGTGCATTGCCTCCTTTTTATTATTGTTTTACTTTGTCAAGTTGCAAGAATTAAATTGGAACACCACTTGGAACAAATTATTCGAAACTATTTCAACACTTTAAGTAAACTTAGTTAAAAAAGGAGAACTCCTTACAGACCCAGTTCACCCCCTTTTGTATCGTGTGAGTACTTAAACAGACAGATACAATAGACAATTTTGGAATCTTAAAACACATTCTTTAATAGCACATTGAAGAACAATAACGCCTTAGTGATTAAAAAAAAATAGCAGCACGTTAAAGTACAAAGAAGAATGAGCTCGTCGTTTCTAAAGTCGTTTGCATTCGTAGGTATTTCACGTGGCAAAATAGTTAAAAGAAAATAGTTATCCACCCATATTATCTGTATGGGGTCAAACTCGGATTGCCTACATGGGGATGAATCGGGCTCTAGTTTATACGGTTGGTATCGATCGTAATTACTGTTCGGTAAATCGAGGTCAAGATATTGAAGATCGAAGAGCGAGTCCGAATAACATCGGAGTAGGAATATCGAGGTATCAAAGATCGAAGGTCAAGACCGAACAACATCGAATCGGAACACGAAGCCATGATGCCCGAGATGAGTTTGTCGAGCTCGATTATGAGAAATTTCCTGGGTAAGTTATCAGATCTGCGTAACGAAAGGACCAGAAATCCCGTGATATGTAAATATCTCGACGGAAATCACGGCATCAATCAACAAGACCATTGAAATCAATAAATCAAGGGATATTTTACCTTGTAAACAGATTCTTGCCTTGTATAAGAGATTATCCCCCCTCTATATAAAGGGGCAATGTAATTGTAAAAGGCATCTCACGAAACAATCATCAATACATAGAAAAGAAGTCTGCTTTCGTTATTACTTTATTCGTTTGGCTTCTTTCATATCTGTTATTCATCTTGGAGAAATCAGTCCAGGCCAAGGCTATTCAAGGCTTGTGGTTTGCATTTCTTCCCCATTTATTTACTAACTTTAATCTCTATTATATTATTCATTATTTGTATCAAACCAAATCACGTGTCCTTAAAACCACGTACAAATTTAATTATTATCCGAAGCCAAGGGTAAACAGTTTGGCGCCCACCGTGGGGCTAAGGATAATAGTGAATGTTTGATACAATTTTTGTCACGCAAATTATTTTACACTTGCTCTGTGAAGTATCTCTGATTTCAGGTTACAGTACAACTATGTTGCATTCACAATCTGTGCCTTTGTACGTCGATAATGAATTTGATCATCAAGGCGAAAACAACGACATAGCATCCGGTGATGAGGTTCTGATCGACGCTAATTCACAAGTGGCAGTCGATGTAGGTCGAACTACTGGTCCGTCGAATAGTGTTCGTAGGGAACACCGATCAACAACACAGGGTCCCCAAAACAACGAAGGGGACGGGATCAGCCTCAGAATGATCTTTGACATGTTGCAAGCCCAGCAAGTAGCCATTGCTCAATTACAAAATCGAAGTCAAATATCGAACAAAGTTGAGCTCGGCCCTTCTCGGGGAACCGCTCCTGAGAATGAATCAGTTGCAGAAGAGCTGAATGAAGGCGGATCGAAGGGAAACTCCGAGATCATGAGGATGCTCGAGGAATTGACCAGACGAGTAGATTCTGGAGAGAAAAACAATCAAGGCTAACGATAAAAAGGTGGAAACATACAATTCCAGGGTGGATCAAATCCCAGGAGCACCCCCGATATTAAAGGGCTTGGATTCCAAAAAATTTGTACAGAAACCTTTCCCATCGAGCGCCGCTCCAAAACCAATACCCAAGAAATTCCGCATGCCGGAAATTCCCAAGTACAATGGAACAACCGATCTAAACAAGCATGTGACCGCATACACATGTGCTATAAAAGGAAACGACTTAGAAGACGACGAGATCGAGTTCGTTCTTTTGAAAAAGTTCGGGGAAACCCTGTCGAAGGGGGCCATGACATGGTATCATAACCGATACCAATCGAGAATCAGAGTCGAAGATGATCAACTTGGAACCCCTTCGGGATCTATTTATCCCGTCAGAACTCATGATAGAGTTCGAAGGGACATTTATCGTGAACTGAGACTAAATAGAGATCGGCATCGGTCATATCATGGGGATAGGAAAATCACTACAGCAAGGCAGAACTCCCCGAGATGCGAAAGGAGAAATGATCAAGGTCGGAATAACCGAGGGCCCATAATGAAAGTCAATTTCGAGAGGACCACCGGTCACCAAGAAGCACCACGGTTATCGGAATATAATTTCAATGTTGATGCGGCTACTCTCGTATCAGCTATCGGTCGCATCAAGGACACTAAGTGGCCTCGACCGTTACAATCGGATCCGGCCCAAAGGGATCCTAATCTGATATGCAAATATCACAGTATACACGGGCACATGACAGAAGATTGCCGACAATTAAGAGAGGAGGTGGAAAGGTTGCTCGAAAACGGACATCTTCGAGAATTTTTGAGCGACCGAGCGAAGAATCATTACGGAAACAGAAAGAAACAAGCAAACCAAGAAGAGCCACAACACACGATTAACATGATTATTGGCGGAATAGATTCCCCTCAAGGTCCGATGCTGAAACGCACCAAGATATCCATCACCAGAGAAAATCGAACTCGAGATTACGCGATGGAGGGAGTTTTACATTTTAGCGAGGAAGATGCGGAAGGGATTATGCAACCTCACAATGACGCGCTAGTGATATCTGTGCTTATACACAGGGTTAAAGTAAAGCGCGTATTGGTTGACCCAGGCAATTCGGCCAATATAACCGATCATGGGTTATAGAATAACTCGGTCTGATGGATCGAATTTTCCCTACAGTCTGAGTACTCAATGGGTTCAACATGCGTGTGAAAAACCCAAGGGCGAGATAACGTTGCCGATAAACACTGCCGGTACCATTCGAGAAACGAATGTTTGCGTAATCGATGGAGACATGAGGTACAATGCTCTATTCGGGAGACCATGGATCCACGACATGAGAGCCGTACATTCGACGCTGCACCAAGTACTGATATTCCCATCACCCCATGGAAGTATAACGGTCTGCGAAAGAAATGTTCGTAGTGGAAGAAATAACACCAGTACTAGCAGTTCCTTCACGAAAGGTCAAGAACAAGATGAAATAGCAATCACAGACATCATCCTCGACAAACGTAGATGAACAAGCATATCTCGAGGATGATGATTACGGAATCCCTAGATCCTTCATCAGTCCCGATGAATCCGATGCAACCAAATCGACAATTGAGGAACTCGAGCAAGTCTCACTCTGAGAAGACTTGCCAGATCGAAAGGTATACCTAGGCTTGGGCCTAAGCTCCGAGTTCAGGACAAAACTTATCCATATTCTTATAACTAACGAAGATTGCTTCGCTTGGTCCCACCTTGATATAGGTATACCACCGGAGATAACAACTCATAAGCTAAGCTAGATCAGAAGTTCCGACCGGTCAAGCAAAAGAAGAGGCCTCAGTCCGAGATCAAACACACATTCATCAAGGATGAGGACTAATCTTCTAAAGATAGGATCCATTCGGGAGGTTAAATACCCGAAATGGCTAGCAAACGTAGTAGTAGTCCCTAAAAAAGGGAATAAACTAAGGATGTGTGTAGATTATAAGGATCTGAATAAGGCATGCCTAAAAGACTCTTTCCCTTTACCCAACATCGATCGCATGATCGATGCTACCGCCGGCCATGAGGCCCTTAGCTTTCTCGATGCTTACTCTGGCTATAACCAAATACGAATGGACCCTGCTGACCAAGAAAAAACATCCTTCATCACTAAGTATGGCACATATTGTTACAGCGTGATGCTATTCGGGTTAAGAAATGCAGGAGCCACTTACCAACGCCTAGTAAACTGAATGTTTGAAAAACAACTAGGAAAAACAATGGAAATTTATATTGATGATATGTTAGTTAAGTCCCTAGGAGCAGAGGGCCATTTGAACCATTTGCAGGATAAATTCGACGTGCTGAAGCAATACAACATGAAGTTGAAGTTGGAAATATGCACGTTTGGTGTGGGCTCGGGCAATTCATCGGTTTCATGGTCTCGAATCGAGGAATAGAAATCAACCCTAAAAAGATCAAGGCTATCGAGGACATCACAGTTGTAGATAATGTGAACACTGTACAAAAGCTGACAGGCCGTATAGCCACTTTGGGATGATTCATTTTAAGATCATCCGATAAAAGCCATCGATTTTTCAATCTATTGAAAAAGAAGAACAATTTCTCATGGACACCGGAATGCCAACACGCTTTAGAAGAGCTTAAAAGGTATCTGTCTAGCCCGCCCTTGCTACATACACCGAAGACAGGTGAACGGCTATACCTTTACATTGCGGTATCGGAAGTAGCGGTAAGTGGAGTTCTAGTTCGAGAAGAGCAAGGTACGCAATTTCCAATTTATTACGTTAGCAGAACCTTAGGCGAGGCTGAAACTAGGTACCCTTATTTGGAAAAACTGGCACTCGCTTTGTTGAGTGCCTCCAGGAAACTAAAGACTTATTTTCAATGTCATCCCATATGCTTCGTAACGACTTACCCGTTAAGAAGCATAGTGCATAATCCCGAGCTCTCCGGCCGATTGGCCAAATGGGCTATCGAAGTAAGTGGGTATGATATCGAAAATCGACCTCGAACCTCTATCAAATCTCAGGTGTTGGCAGATTTCATCGCTGATTTTACACCATCTCTAATACCCGAGGGTCGAAAGAGAGCTACTGGCTGGATCGGGGACTCTTTCGGGAGTGTGGACCCTGTTCACAGATGGTGCCTCGAAAGCCCCCAATCGGTAACACAATTCGACAGTCTATCAAGACTGTGAAATTAACTAACAATGAAGCAGAACATGAGGCCATGATTGCAGGTTTAGAAAAGCTTGGGAGCGAAAATAATCGAAGCTAAGTGCGACTCCCTTCTTGTGGTGAATCAAGTCAACAAAACTTTCGAGGTTAGAGAAGGATGAATGCGAATATATTTAGACAAACTACAGGTTACACTACATAGGTTCAAAGAATGGACCTTACAACACATACCTCGAGAGCAAAATAGCGAAGCCGATGCCCTTGCCAGTTTTGGATCATCAGTCGAAGATGATGAGATCGAATCCTAAAAGGTCGTACAGCTCATGAGGTCGGTAGTGGAAGAAGGCCACGCGAAAATCAATACGACGATTCTGACCTGGGATTAGAGGAACAAATACATAGACTACCTCAGCTCCGGAAAACTCCCCTTAGATCCAAAAGAATCAAGAGCCTTGCGCACAAAAATTGCTCGATTCTGTTTATTCGATGACGGAACTCTATTTAGAAGAACGTTCGGCGGCCCCCTCGCGATATGTATGGGACCGGGTGACACCGAATACATTTTAAGAGAAATCCACGAAGGCACTTGTGGGAACCATTCCGGTGCCGAGCCCTTAATCCGAAAAATAATCAGAGCCGGTTATTATTGGATCGACATGGAAAAGGACGCGAAGGAGTTCGTTCGCAAATGTAACGAATGTCAAAGACATGCCCCGATGATCCATCAGCCCGAGGAAAGGTTACATTCAGTCTTATCACCATGGCCATTCATGAAATGGGGAATGGACATCGTTGGCCCTCTTCCCTACACACCAGGTAAGGCTCAATTCATTCTTTTTATGACTGATTATTTCTCCAAATGGGTGGAAGCGCAAGCCTATTAGGGAAAAAGAAGTAATTGAGTTTATTTGGGATCACATCATATGTTGGTTTGGAATGCCATTAGAGATCGTGTGTGACAATGGGAAACAGTTCGTCGGCAGCAAAGTAACGAAGTTCCTCGAAGATAACAAGATCAAAAGAATCCTATCAACACCCTATCACCCCAGCGGGAATGGATAAGCCGAATCTACCAACAAAATAATACTTCGAAATCTTGAAAAGAGGTTAACCGATGGGAAGGGTAAATGGATAGAGATATTGCCTGAAGTCCTAAGGGCGTATCGTACGACCGAGAAATCTAGCACCGAAGCCACTCCCTTTTCCCTGGTGTACGGTGCTGAAGCTTTGATACCGGTCGAAGTCGGTGAACCAAGTGTCAGGTTCTGCTATGCGACTGAAGAATCGCACCACGAGGCTATGAGTGCGAGTTTGGAACTATTGGATGAAAGAAGGGAAGCTTCCCTCGTTCGATTGGCCACTCAAAAACAAAAGACAGAAAGATACTACAACAGGAGAACCCATCTTCGACATTTCAACATCGGAGATTTAGTACTCAGGAAGGTCACACCCAACACTCGAAACCCGAATGAAGGGAAATTGGGACCGAACTGGGAAGGACCTTACTCCATCATAAAGACCACCGGAAAAGGATCATACAAGCTCGGAACGATGGACGGCAAACAACTGCCAAACAATTAGAACATAAATCACTTGAAACGATACTATTGTTAAGGTATGATCCTTTATTCCTCATTTTTACTTGTTTTTATGCTACATAGACAAACTAACATTCGCAGGCATCAAATAAAGTAGCCTCGAATCGGAAAGTACGGGATGTTAGGACTGAAAGCACGCGTTGCACTATTTTTCCTTTCAACCGGTTTTGTCCCAAATTGGATTTTACAGCAAGGGTTTTAATGAGGCAACCAGTAAATCGTGCTAACTTAGATTTGAAGATCGATCATATATCGATGACAATAATATTCGGTGCTAATCATCGATTGACCTTAAATATCAGAAGGCTGCTTGGCTACTTCAATTCGGGGAAACATCCCTAAAATCAAAGATCATTGGGAATCGATGTAAGGGTCAAACGGCCAAAGGAACCATACCCAAAGAGATTGATCTATCCCCTAAATAAATTGTACAAGCACGTGAACAAGAATAAAGATCTCTTGCACCAATATCCTGTCTCCGAGCCTAAGGGCCGTTTTGATTTTCTTTGTTCAATCAAATACTGACATCACTTAGGGATTCAGCCGAAAATGATCGAAGGGGAATAAGACCTACAAAGGCCAACCGTGATTCTTAAAAGGCCAAGACCATACCGAGTTAGTGAAACTCGAAGGGGAATAAGACCTACTAAGGCCAACCCCGATTCTTAAAAGGCCAAGTCCATACTGAGTTAATGAAACTTGAAGGGGAATAAGACCTACTAAGGCCAACCCCAATTCTTAAAAGGCCAAGGCCATACCGAGTTAATGAAACTCGAAGGGGAATAAGACGTACTAAGGCCAAACCCGATTCTTAAAGGGCTAAGGCTATACCGATTTAACGAAACTCGAAAGGGAATAAGACCTACTAAGGCAAACCCCGGATCTTTACAAGGCTAAGGCCATACCGATTTAATCAAAGGAAAGAAAAACCTACTAAGGCAGATCCCATAATTGGCCAAATCTAAACTGAATTCGAGGAACAGAAAATTTACTGAGACAAACCATCGGTTCTAATGGAAAGAATCAAAACAAGTTAACAATAAAAGAAGGAAAGAAAAAAAAGCTTTTATATATATACAAGATATGATTACAAAGATGGGGACTTCATTACATAATATCAAAAAAGACAAGAGAAGGCGCTTCATTCCGAGTTCTCGGAGTCATCTTCCTCTAGAAAGGCTTGTTTTTTGACTTCAACCTCGTTCCTTTTGGCATTATCGATCTCGGCTGATAGATCGAAGCCCCGAGCGTGTATCTCCTCGAGAACGGACAGGCGAGTTTGCCACTTCATATGATCAGCCAAAATTTTTGTTTGATCTTGAGCAGCCTCGGCGTCGGCCTTGTACTGGGCCACCAGCTCATCGGCCTCAACCTTGGTTGCAGCAGCCTCAAATTTTGCCATATGCAGCTCATTGGCCAAAACATGTCGATCCGAGGTGATCACGCTGACTTGGGATTAGAGTACATCAATGCTCTTAGTCAGAGCCTCGATTCTCCCTTTTGCCTCCGTCAGTTGAGTTTCTGATGAAAGTAACTGAGCACGGAAGGCCTCCTTTTCTGAAGCCAGCTGATCCATCCTGCTTTTCCATTTATTGGCTTCAACTCTAGCCTCGGATCGGATTCGGGTTATTTGATCGAGCTGCTTCCCCATCTGCTCGACTAAGCCAGAATTCTCTTTCCGTACAAAATCCAGTTTGGCCTGAAGGTTCATCATCTCCCCTTCGAGCCGCTTGCAACGCCCCGATTCTTCCCAATGATGAATAAAAGCCTCATGATGAAGCATCGAGGCCTGCAAACACGAAAGAAAATATGGCAGTTAGTCAAAGTTTTAAAGTACAAAACAGTGAACACCAGATGAGGCTTATCAGAAACTTACCCTATTTAATGCTTGCTGAGCTTCATTGAACAAGCAGGGTACATCCATCTCGTTCATCTTAGCTTGATCTTCTTCGGTCACCAAACACCGAAGATAACTAGCCACCCCTACAAGAGCGGACAGGACCTTAGCATCTTCGGGAATAGCGAAGGTTATGATCCGCTTTCGATCAGGATCTGAACTCGGAGCAGGAAATCTACCGACCAATTTCGGACAGAAAGAAACCCTGCTCGTACCGGTGGAGGGACTTGTCCTCGGTACTTCTAGGTTACCGAGCCCAAAGGTATCCTCAGCAGATGCTGAATCCACGCCATCGAAGATAGCTCGGAAAGGGCCTTTCGGTACATGGCTCCTGCCCGGAGAATGTCCATTTGCGGCTTGGGCCCCGTTCAAGGTCGACTCCAAGAAGGAAGGGGAGTCTATAATTTCTATGGGACCCGAGATACCCTGCGAAGCCCTTCTCACATCAGTAGAAGCCCCAGCTCTTGCCCCCATTTCGGATCCCTCGACTCGATGAAGGTGTGTTTCATCGGCTCTCTGCTCGGGGACTCCCCGTCCTTCAGTTCGAGACGGCTCGTTACCCAAAAAGTTGAAATCTTCATCTTCCTTGGACTTGTCTCTCAACCGATGAAGTGAGTCCTAGGGCAGTATCCGGTCACCAATGCTGCTCTTGGGCTTACGAGCTATCCTTTTCTTCGGTCTCCTTCTCTCGGGGTCAAAAGAATTGGGGGCCTCTTTCCTCTTTTTCTCTTTCTTCTGCTCTGAAGCAGGGGGCTGGCAGGGAACCTCATTACCAGGGGACACTGGCCTCAATTCAACGTCCTTTGATAAACCTACAAATGAAGAATAAAGTAAATTAGAAATCAATAACATAAGATGCTGAGTTCGAACTTAACCGGTCTCACCAAGGTGTCGGGCCTCCCATCGGCCCTTCGACATCTCGCGCCAGGCACGTTCCGAATAGGTTCGTTGGGACACCACTCTTTCGACCCATTCCTTCAGATGAGGAATCGCGGCCGGCATATGGGATACGACTACATCATATGGAACTAGTTAGTAAAATAACGAAGAAAAAAAAAACATTGAACAAGTTGCAATATGGGATAACACTTACGGTTCATGTTCCACTTCTCGGGGAACGGCATGTCTTCAGCCGGAATCAGGTCCAATGTTTTCACTCGAACAAATCGGCCCATCCAGCCTCGATCCATATCCTCATCTATGCTTGAGAAGGGGGCTTTGCTTGCCCGGCGAGCAAGTTTTATTAATCCCCCTCGGAAGAGTCGGGGACTGTATAACCGCAAAAGGTGATCGACGGTGAAAGAGTGCCCGTCGATCTTGCTTACAAAAAAGCGAAAGAGAATGACTATTCTCCAGAAAGAAGGGTGGATCTGACCTAACGTTACCTCGTACCTTTTGCAAAAGGCAACAATAACAGGGTCCAAAGGGCCCAACGTGAAGGGATAAGTGTAAACACTCAAATAACCCTCCACGTGGGTGGTGATTGCCACTTCCGGTGCAGGAAAGACCACGCACTTACCGATCCAATTACAATCTTCTTTAACCTTGTCAAGGATTTTGTCCGTAATCGAACAAATATACCTAGTGACCGGTTCACACGGGCCCGGTACTGAAGAAGTCTTATCTACGTTAAAGTCGGTACTGATCGAACATCCAGTCGGTATGAACACCTTCAAAGGAGGTTCAACCATGGTTTCCTCAACATCAACAGGTTGAGGATCTTCAGTAGGTTGAGAAGAAGAAGGGGTCTGTCTCTGAGGAACGAATTTAGAGGTTTTCGCCATTGTTAATTAGGAGATAAAGAAGTTAAAAGATGCAGGAGTGAGATAAGAATAAAAGGGAAATCGCTTGCGAGAAGACTTAGAGAATTTGAAGAAGAGAATTATTCAAATGTTCAGATAGCTTAAACTCCTGAAAGTGAAGATAGAGAAGGTTATTTATATCCCCTCAAAAGCGGCGGTTCGCATCCCACAGAGACGAAGCATTAATTAGCATGTATTGATGTTGCAGAGGTTTGTCCCAAGTTTGTCTCTAACGAGACATTTTCGACGCGTACTACGTACGTCACAGTTCCACCGTCATTTATCAATATGATGATTTCGTTTCTTTTGATGGGACCTCCGACTTTCGTGCCACACGCATCATAAGTATGGCGCCATTTAACCCAAGCAAAAAGTTGCGGCTCATATCGTTTTTCATTATTACTCTCCGAAAAATGAGGGAACTATCTGTATGGGGTCGAACTCGGACCGCTTACATCCAGATGAATCGGGCTCTAGTTTAGACGGTTCGTATCAATCGTAATTACTGTTCGGTAAATCGAGGTCAAGATATCGAAGATCGAAGAGCGAGACCGAATAACATCGAAGCAAGAATATCGAGGTATCAAAGATCGAAGGTCGAGACCGAACAATATCGAATCGGAACACGAAGCCATGATGCCCGAGATGAGTTTGTCGAGCTCGATTATGAGGAATGTCCTGGGTAAGTTATCAGATCTGCGTAACGAAAGGACCAGAAATCCCGTGATATGTAAATATCTCGACGGGAATCACGGCATCAATCAAAAAGACCGTTGAAATCAGTAAATCAAGGGATATTTTACCTTGTAAACAGATTCTTGCCTTGTATAAGAGATTATCCTCCCTCTATATAAAGGGGCAATGTAATTGTAAAAGGCATCTCACAAAACAATCATCAATACATAGAAAAGAAGTCTGCTTTTGTTATTACTTTATTCGTTTGGTTTCTTTCATATTTGTTGTTCATCTGGGAGAAATCAGTCCAGGCCAAGGCTAATCAAGGCTTGTGGTTTGCATTTCTTCCCCATTTATTTACTAACTTTAATCTCTATTATATTATTCATTATTTGTATCAAACCAAATCACGTGTCCTTAAAACCACGTACAAATTTAATTGTTATCCGAAGCCAAGGGTAAATATTATCGATTAAAAAATAGATTGGATAATGAACTTTTTAAAAATGGGTCGAATATAGATAAGAACCATATTATCCACTTAAAAAATGGATAATCAATGAATAACTAATTTGTTTAACTTTTACATTTGTAAAGCCTCAAATTGGGGGTTCCTCAAGTTTGGGAGATTAGGAATTCTCCCAAAAGTAATCATACTCAAGAAGCCATGAATAACCCGTTTTTTATCCGTATCAAATACGGGTCAAATCGGATAATTTATCCATTTTTTAAATTACCCGTTTTCACCCGCTCATATCCGATCCGACCCGCTTGTTTGCCAACCTTACTAGATACTAACTCTTTTGCAGCTTAATATCTGCAAAGTAAAACTTACATGTTTTGCCTTCGAGGGGTTGAGGGTTTCTTTTGATGGTCACTACTTGAAACAAAACTAGTTTTGATAGATGTTTACCGTAAAATAGTACAGTTGAATTTATAGCATAATTTATAGATAAATGAATCGATTTGATCCCAAAATAGTAAGTAAATTAAATAAAATGCAAGACTTAGCATTGAAATCGAGATAAAATAGCAGATAACTTGGTTCCAGGAGCAAGGCTTCGAAGGCAGCAATAAGAATGTCGTTAGACAGAATATAAAGTATTATTTAGCTTGGAATAATGTGTAGCATAAGCTTGTAAGAGCTTTCATCCCTTACAATGGTTGTTGAAGTTACTATTTATAGCTATACTTGGAAAATAAGGTCCTAGGATCACGCCCTTCTTAAATGACAATAATGGGGGCCATTGATGAATATGTAACGGCACGTCATATATGCCAAAATTTTCTGTAACGGATGTGTATTTAACGAAGGAATATTCTTCATTGAATGTCATCTGGTGACAAGTATTTATTTCCACTCGTTAATAATGTTCTCTTCGGGGTCTACCCGATACCAACTGGAGCTGTTGTCCTCGGTCTTGGTTTTCACTCGCTTCATCTTCCATTTGTCCCTGGTTTCACGTGTCACCCTGTCATTCGAGTATATAATGTGAACAGATTTTACCCTATACAAATAGTCACCTTGCTTTTCAGTGGCACATCTTTTTGTCACTGGAAAGTTGGTGAAAATTCCTTTCTTGGCAGGAAATTTTCTGAACCCTTCTGAAAAGTTTCGCACGCTTGATAAGATGCACGTCTCTTCACATTTATTACCCCGAATACGTGTTACTCCATGATTTAGCAATATTTTCACTGGTTCTCGAGTTAATTATGGCCACGATGTTAGCTGCCTATTCCTTTACTTATACGCCTCATTCTTCTTCTTTTACACTTAACAGTTAACAAACTCTCTCAACTTCTTTGCATTCAACTCTTTTCTGCTTTCATTATTTTTTAATCTTCTTCAAAGAACTCTTATCACCTTCTGCTGATAATGGCTTCTTTCACTAACTCTTCCAAGAACTCTGGTCTTCTCTTCAGTGGGGGTCCGAAGAAGAGCAAAGACAAAGAAATCGACGTTGATGCTGACCCTCCTGTGGTGAGCACCATCATCCCCACACATCTCAACACAGCAAAGGACTTCGAAGAGAATTTCCCTTCTTCAATATCCCGCACTTGGGCTATTGGCAAATACCCTTCTTCTATTCGCCCTTCCAGCATTTCTGCTGTGAAGGAGGACTAAGATTGCCACGACCTGAATATTATTGCTCCCGATCTGGTGGAGCGAATAACCTTCACTAAGAAGGGCTTCACATACGTTTACATGTATCCATTTGATACGCTCAAACTACACTTTAATGAATAGTGTAAAGCGGTCGATGTCAAATATAATAACCCAACAAGGTTGGGGTCGAATCCCACAGGGAATAGGTGTGAAAAGGTTACTTGACTAGTGTGTTACTTGACTAAAGTCGTAATTCTATCTAGTTAACCGTAACAAGAGTATGAATTGAGTTTGGTTTTAGATAAAGGCTAATCGAAATGTTGAGAATGTAAATAATTTGATTAAAGAAACCAAGGTTGTGTCCCCATTAATGAAGTGTAATGCTATCGGTGTTAATATGATATATTTCTAATGGAAGGTTCTTTTTGATATGCAAATGATGTCTAAGTGACTACCCAATATTTTCCAATAGTTAGGTAGTATTTCCTCTTTATGATTTTTCCAAATATAAAAGAGTTGTAATTAAGAACAATCAATTTATGCCAAATAAAACCTACTTATTCCTAAGCGATTTTATTAAACAAGATTTAAAGCCTTGAGTCTTTGATATTTACTTCTACCAAATTCTACCCCACTTTCCCAAGCAAAGATAGAATTTAATGACTTGTTAATGTTTGCAACCACCAACAATACATGAAGAATGAGAAGTAAATAAATATCAACCAACTATTATATATATATTCAATGTTAAACACCCATTAACATAACATCCATTTAGGGTCCACAATCTTAGTATTTAAAGTTAGCTACTCATACTAAAAGATAAAAACAAGAGAATATTAAATGTCATAAAGCTTACAAAGTGAAAGATTCTTGACCCAAAAGCTTCCAAAAGAAAGGAATATTAATGCCTTGTATTGTAGCTTCAAAGTCTGATAAGATGGAGTCCACAAAACCCTAATAAATCTATTTATAGAGGGCCAAAAATCGAGACAAAAATCGGACCAATCTGCCCTGAAGTTGAATATGCGACCGTATTTCTGTCACATAACAGACATGCGGTCCGCATTTTCGACATGGCTATCGCAGATTGTAACCCTAAAATTACATAAGTACCTAGGGAAATTGCATGTAAAACAAGTTAAAATCTAAGCAATTAGTATCAAAATGTGCCGAAATTCTCCGGCACATCAACACCCCCAACTTAAACTCTTGCTTGTCCTCAAGCAACTAAGATGACACTATCCTATTCTAGACTCCATCTACAAAACATGAAACAATAATGACCTTGGATAGTGTTTGTTGTTAGTGTTTCAAGCATGCATCTTCGAATGCTTTATCCTTCCTGAATCATCGATATATTCAAGGAAAACTAATCAACTTGTGAACTTTGAGCCTCAGACAACGTGACTAAATGCTACCCTCAGCTGAGTGCACTTATGTTTTACTCAAAAACTCAACTTCTGTTCAACTTCGCAGTTCATGTGCCCTCACTAGAAAGAACAAAACCACAATATTTACAATGACAACAAAAAGGGACTAATTCACAAATACACTCACTCTCAGAAAAGAGTTTCAAGTGTTACAACATACCATACCATAGGCTTGCCCTTATTTTAATTCATCGCTTAATTTTAAGAACGCTCGGTTGGAGATCCCATAAGGACTTTTTAGGCTTGTAATGTAGGTTTAGGGAAGGGTCGGATAAGCATTTAGATATAAGTGACTACACCCTCCTTGAACACTAATCACATTTTCTTTTCTTTTTGCACTTTGTTTCTTTTCAAACCCCAAGTCACATTGGCATCTAGTTCCCAATATGGAACCACCTTAAATACCTCTCTGATGTTCTTCAAGGCTCCATAATTATATATATATACACATTTTTTTTAATTTTTGGAGCTTGCATAATTTCAAATGAACACTTTGAGGTATATGCTCCTACACTCAATGTACAACCTTACCCACTTCTACTTTGACACCACACCCCCAACTTAGGCTTTTAGCCTAATTCTCAATGTTCAAGGAGGAACGGGTTCAAAAGAGGTAATTATTTTACAAATGGAAAAGGTTTGTAGTGAGGTGGCTAAAGAAAAGGTTAAAGGCTCGAATAGGGCATTAGTGATATTATTTATGCAATAGTAGGCTTGAAAGGCTAAAGAGGTTTCGCAAATAAAACAAAGAACGCCTAAGATCATCCCTCCAACCAAGTGTAATTATTATAAGCATCGAAAAACCAACCGGGCAAGTTCTAGATGGCAGAAGCAAACACAAGAATTATCTACACAAAGAACTCACACACATGGCACACGAACTGTTTGGTTCACATAGTTTAAAGCCCTTGAGTCAACATTTGGCAACTCAAAGATTTCATCATATATACATGCATAACTCTAGGTAGATGTAGAGTCACAGAGCGAGCCTCAAGTTCATACAGTTGATCCTTTTTTTTTTGAAAGGGTATCGGCTATGTACTGACACACATGCTTGAGACTAGACAATTACAGCAACCCGGTCAACATGTTTAATTCTACTGTCTTGGTTCTACTATTACACCCTTGAAAAAGAACCCGACAAAGAAAAAACAAGGGGAATTTATTGCTAAATACTAATATGGACAACTATCTACTAGTTTTTAAAGACAACTTATGTACGAAAATCACAAAGCACTAATATATACAAAATCACGAATAAAATACACATGAGTACATAAGTTTGTTTATAAAATAAATGTATGAATATGTACAACAGTGGCTAATGTTGCAAAAGTACAGACAAGGCTACCACCCCCAACCAAAAGCATGCATTGTCCCCAATGCATATGAACATAGAGTAGAGTTGAAGGGGCTCCCTGGGGCGCACTAAGCGCTATGGGAGTCTGTAGCCGGCTGACCCTCTGATACTGAAGTTGGTACCAATGAGAGCTCGGCCTGAGGAGTGACCTCCACTGATGGAGGAAGGGTCTCTGACTGGTCGGGAACTGGAGCTGAAGCTTGTGAGCTGCTAGCCTCGTCCGCTGATGGATGAGTGGCCGATGGGTCGGCAGGGGCGGCCAAATCTGCTAGCGAGTGTGCTATCGCCCTCTGAATGTCTGCTTGCTCCTCATCCTCCACTGTAGGAGCAGCAATTTGCTTGCCCTTCTCTTGAGGGCCATCATCCTCCGAGGACCATGAATCCCCCTCATCTGCTTCCTCGCCCTCGGACTCTGAAGAATGTCCGAAAGTCTCCTCGTCATGAATATCAACACGTACAAGAGGAGCTGGAGGTTGGGACATCCCGGCAGTTTGAGGTGCAGTGTCTGCCATCAGAGTCGTAAAATCAAGGCCCAAGTCTGGTGCAGCTGTGTCTGCTCCCTGCTCACCATCCTTGGGCAGGAGGGATGATAGATCGAACTCCAAATTTTACATCTTGTGGAGCTCGGTCTTCATAGAAGCAACCTCCTCCCGTAGCTGAGGCAAACCCCTAACTTCACTGCGCTCTATCTTTTCAACCCTTAACTCAATCTGGTGCAAGCGATCCCCATACAGTGTTTGTTGTTGTTAGAGAGCTGTCACTCAAGTTTGTATAGGAGTCAGGGCTTGTTTGATGAGGTTGGGCAAGGTCTTCAAGAGCTGGTCTACCTTGGCATTGGCATGTTGGGCAATGAGACCAAGCCTCGAGAGGGCTGGCAGTGCAGAAGAAGGCTGACCACTGGTGGACTAAGAGGCAGGCTCTGAAGCAGAAGTGGATGCCACTGGAACCTGAGGAGGCACAGGAGTCCGGGAGTCGGGATCCTGAATTGGAGTCTCTGGGTGGGGCAGCATCATCACTAATACGCGTGATGTCTATGTCCCTCGTTTCCTTCTCGGTCTTGTCAGAGTGTTGCAGGAGAGGAACCTTCACAACTTTACAGAGGGCTATGATCAAGCACAGAAATGGAAGCGAGGTAGCACGCTGCTTTGCCCGGATCCCTATCTCTTGGAAGATCAGAGTTCCCACATCAATCTTGATGCCGGCCATGATACATGCAATGAGGAGAGCCTTCTCAATGCCTATATCAGTCTCTTTCCGGGACAGTATCAAACGGGAGGTAACAAAGCTGAGCCAGAGTCGACCCTCCCTTGTGAGATCCTCCTTGTATATCTTATGCCCAGGGTTGATCCAAGCAGGGGTACCCTTTGCTGTCACCAACGCAATACACCCACGCTCATTCTCCCTATTTGCATACTTGGTATCGTACTCAGTTGTGCTTGTTCGCCAGTCAGGGAAATATATCTCATTAATCACCTCACTGTTGCAAAGCACACTCTTCCCCCGAACAATTACGGTGCCAGTAAAAATTCTATTGCGTTTGTGGTGCGCCGTCCTGGAGGCTCCATAAGATGCATAGAATTCATGGACCAGGGACTCATTGTACTCAGTAGGGGCCTCAGTAAAGCACTCCCATTTTCTTGCTTTTATATTCTCTATGATGTGGGGGTACTGTTCTTGTAGCCCGTTTAAGCTCAATTGCTTCTCACCCAGGATTTTTCGTTTGGTGAGTCCTTCTGATGTGCCGGAGAATTTCGGCACATTTTGATACTAATTGCTTAGATTTTAACTTATTTTACATGCAATTTCCCTAGGTACTATTTTAGTGTTTTTACAGTGTATGAGGTGAAAGGACCTAAGAGCATGGAAAAGAGTTCAAAAAGCCACATAAAGACAAGAAAAGAGCAGAAAACATCGCAGAGGTGGATATGCTATTGCAAATACCACATGCGAGCTGCATACTTCACATCAAGATCGCAGATCAAGACAAACTTCTGGGCAAAATTTCACGTCAAGAATGCGATCGCATAACTTGTCTGCGAGCCGCAGATTACACACGTAGATCGCAGATCAAAACAGAATCCTGGGCGAAGTTTAAAGTCAGAAATGCAGTCTCTTCTACGATCGCATAACGTGTTTGCGAACCTTAGACCAAGCATGAAGTCTACTGAAGGAAGAAAATGCGATGCAAGATGCGGTCGCATTTCTACAATGCGGACCGCAAACCATGAATGCGATGAAGGCAAAACTAGGGTTGAAATCTGCGATAGACATGTCAAAATTGCGGACCACATTTCTGTAATGCGATAGAAATGCGGTTGCATTTTTGACTTCAGGGCAGATTAGTTCGAATTTTGTCTCGATTTTTAGGCCTCTATAAATAGGTCTATTAGGGTTTTGTGGGGGCTATCTTTGAAGCTAAAAGTACAAGGCTTGAATATTCCTTTCTTTTGGAAGCCTTATGACAATTAATATTCTTTTGATTTCAGATTTTAGTATGAATAGCTAATTTTAACACTAAGGTTGTGGACCCTTAATGGGTGTGATGTTATTGGGTGTTTAACATTGAATATATATATATATATATATATATATATATATATATATATATATATATATATATTTAACGGTTGGTTGATATTTATTTACTTCTCATTCTTCAATTATTGTTGGTGGTTGCAAACATTAACAAGTGCCATTAAATTTCATCTTTGCTTGGGAAAGCGGGGTAGAATTTGGTAGAAGTAAATATCAAAGAGTCAAGGCTTTAAACCTTGTTTAATAAAATCGCTTAGGAATAAGTGGGTTTTATTTGGCATAAATTGATTGTTCTTAATCACAACTCTTTTATATTTGAAAAAATCATAAAGAGGAAATACTACCCAACTATTGGAAAATATTGGGTAGTCACTTAGACATAATTTGCATATCAAAAAGAATCTTCCGTTAGAAATATATCATATTGACATCAATAGCATTACACTTCATTAATGGGGACACAACCTTGGTTTCTTTAATAAAATTATTTATATTCTCAACATTGCAATTAGACTTTATTTAAAACTAAACTCAATTCATACTCTTTTTACTGTTAACTGGATAGGATTACGACTGTTGTTGAGTAACACGCTAATCAAGTAAACTTTTCGCACCTATTCCCTGTGGGATTCGACCCCAACCTTGTTCGGTTATTATATTTGACATCGACCGCTTACACTATTTATTAAAGTGTAATTTAAGCGTATCAAATTTTGGCGCCGTTGTCGGGGAATACGGTTTAATCCTTATGCTCAAAGCGGAGGGATTTTTCAGGAATTCCACTGATGATGATCCAACACAACATCTTAGAAACTTCTTGGGTGTGTGTGCAATGCATAAGCAGAACAATGTCTCTGATGATGCTCTAAGGTTGAGATGCTTCAAGTACGCTCTAGCTGGGGACACAAGGAAATGGCTCCAGAATCTTCCTCCAAACTCCATTCATTCCTGGCCCGAACTTGTCCGAGCTTTCTTTTCTAAATTGTTCCCACAAAGCAAGAAGTCTGAGCTCCGGGATAAAATTTTCTTCTTCAAGCAATTACCGGGACAACAACTACATGAGGCATGGGATCGTTTCAAATTATATTTGGTGAGGTCTCCCGACTATGGTTTCCCAAATTCTATTTTGTTGGAGAAATTCTACATGGGCTTGGATCCGATGAACCAATATATAACCAAGAATGCAGCTACCAGATCTTTCATGGACAAATCATTCGCAAGGGTGACACAAATACTTGACAAAATGGCAAAGCATAATCAAGCATGGCATTCTGAGGACACCACAGGTGGAATTGCATATGGCTCTCCTTCCTTGAGCAACATGATCAAGGAAAATCAAGAGAGAGATCAAGTGATTGTAGAGCTTGCTACGAATGTTAATGTGTTGACAAAGATGTTCACCGAAAACCAAAAGAAGAAAGTAAATGTGGTTGAGAATGTGAAACCCGTACCAAATGAAGATTTTGAGGAAGCAAATTATGTCAACAACTCTCAAGGAGGGTTCAAAGGCAACATTACCAAGGTCAAGGATCACAAAATCAATGGAGACCAAACCCGCAAGGGCAAGGCCACCAACAATGGCGAAACGACCAAGGTGGATCAAACCAAGGAAATTGGAACAAGAACAAAACTTCTCAAATCGGAGTTCAAATCCCTATGTTCCCCCAAAGGGTCAATACTCAAATCAAGGTTCCTCAAGTGAGTCTAAGTTGGAAAGTATGCTTGAAAGGATACTGCAAAATCAAGGAAAATCTGACAATTCAATGAGGAACATGACCGAGCTTGTTGGCTCTCATACTACAGCCATTGAAAAATTAGAGATGCAAATGAGAGATCTCTCTAGGGAGCAAAATCCAAAGCAAAAGAGAATACTCGCTAGTGATACAATTGCGAACCCAAAGGGTAGTGGGAGTGGCCCAACTTCTCATGTCATGGCAATTACTACTAGGAGTGGGAAGGTAATACAAGGAAAGGGTGAACAAGTGGTTGAGGTAGAAGAATTCGAAAAAGGGGTTGGGGTTGAAGAGCCAAGTGTTGTCAAAATTGAGAAAATTCCATAAGAGGTGCAAGTCCAAGAAGAGACCCGAGAAGTGGTAAAGGAAAAGGCAAAAGATACACCAAACATTCTTCTGCCTATTCCTAGACCTCCTCATCCTTTTCCTCAAAGACTTGTAAGAAGGGTTGATGATAGCAAGTTTGAGAAGTTTTATGACATTCTAAAGCAATTATCGGTAAACATCCCGTTCTTGGAAGCTTTTCAAGAGATGCCAGGTTTTGCCAAATATTTGAAAGATTTGATCACCAAGAAGAGGACCACCAAGAATGAGGTGGTGAACATGACTCACCGGGTTAGTTCCATTATTGCCACAACCTCCGTTCAGAAGAAAGAAGACCCGGGGGCTTTTACTATTCCATGCACTATTGGGGCACGTGATTTTGCAAGGGCCCTTTGTGATAATGGGGCTAGCATTAACTTAATGTCGCTTGCCATTTACAAACAAGCGGGATTAGGAATGCCAAGGCCAACAAGTATGAGATTGCAAATGGCCAATCGTTCCATCAAGAGACCGGTAGGAATTGTTGATGACGTAATTGTGAAAGTGGGAATATTTCATTTACCCGCTGATTTTGTAATTCT
>MCJB01051309.1:0-29049 GCA_002018475.1 Nicotiana obtusifolia | reverse complement strand
ATATATATATATATATATATATATATATATATATATATATATATATATATATATATATATTATTAAAAAGGAATGAATTCTAGCCTAGGATGTATAATACTAAGTACTTGCTAATTTAATAAATAAATAAGAAACAAATAATTTATTTGATTACTATGTGATGTTATCCTTTGATTTTGTATAGATTCTATTATATTTCTGCACACTGCATTAAATAATAAAATAAATGCTAATATTTATTAAAATAATATGATATATCAAATCATAATTTTATAAGATTAATATTCTGTCAAATTACCCGCGCATCGCACGGGTTGTAATACTAGTAATGATAATAATAACTTCTCATCCTTACAGGGATTAATATCGCGTTTAACAAAGATGGAGACCAAAAACAAATAGAAATCGTCGAAGAGGAGAGAGTGAGAGAAAGAAATCAGAAAAGAAAACAAATGCACCAACATTATGAAGAGACGATAGAACAAAATAAAATCAACAAAATAACAGAAAGCACAAAATAATGAGCTTGTTCTTAATTGTATTTTAGATGCTCATTTTTTTTTCCACACCCTTTTTACCTTTTTTCCTTCATTTTTTCCCTATCGTCTATGACTATCTATCTATATTATATTATGCGTGATTTTCGCTTGCATGCAGAACTGGATATTAAACCAAGCTTTTAGCCTTCAGATTTCTTACTTTTTCCAAGATGGGATTTGGCAATCCGACCGTCACCTCCCGTAGGAAAAAAACCACCCGGTTTATTCTCTTTTCCGGTTCCGTAAACTATCCGGAGTATTTCCTCCGGCGTCCGATCATAGGCAAGGGAGTGTTTGTCGCCGGCCAGCACGTTCCCTTTAATCTTCCCTTCAGCACCTTCCTTTGGTTTTACAATAAGTCCTTCATCTTTCAATCCTCGGTGTCCTAGCTTGTTCCTCAGTTTCGATATTCGGCTCGTGAATTCAGCCACTGTTATCCCGTAGGGTTCCACCTTCTCTATTGCTCTCTGATATAGTAACGTCCTTAGAACTGCATCTTGCCCTGATTCCACTCCTAATAATCCTGCTGCTAACTGGAAATATTCACATGATGTGTACAAGTCATTCCTTATTAGTTTGAAAAGAAAAGAAAAGAAAAAGGAACATTGATGATCCGCGCAAAGATGTGGCTTCTTTGTCGTTTTTAACCAAGGATCTATCGGAAATAGCCGTTCTGCTCTTTCAAGGATTGGGGTAAGATTGCATACATCTTATCTTACTCATACCTCATTTATGAAAAACTACTGAGTTTATTGTTGTTGGAGTTCTCTAACTGCGAAAGCTTTAGGGGCAGTGTTGTTTTAGCAATGGATGTCTGAAATCATACTAATGTGTTTGGTATAATGTAAGCAGGGGTAATCCAGCACAATAAATACGATTTTGTGAACCCATTGACTTTTGTCTAACAATCATTATTCACATGACGTGTACAAGTCATTCCTTCTTAGTTTGAAAAGAAAAAAAAAGAAAAAAAAAGAACATTTATGATCTGTACTCGACTGCAAAAGCTTTAGGGGGCAGTGTTGTTTTGGCGGACGGATTGGATGTCTAAAATCATACTAGTTATTTTAAAAAAAACATTATCCGTAAGGTCACATAAATGGACTGGAAACACATAACGAACCTCTAGCAAGTCAAATGCAAAAAAATAAAATCTGATCCTATATATTTTTTATGAAAATTAATTGAAGTGAGATTTAATTACTACCTTTTTAGCAGTAGGACTCTGGAGTTTAGGATTAGCTCCAACATATCCGGTGAGTCCAACGTAAGGAACAACATAGGATGCAAGAAGAAAGTTAATGTCATTAGCGTATGGACTGAAAGGTGGTTCCAGAGGATGTCCAAATGCGTCGTTCATAATTGTGCCAAATGACTCTGCGCTAAGATTTAGCAATGGTCTTGGAAATCCTGTTACTGTTTTCTTGATTGCCCTGCATATCAATTTGTCATTTCATTTAATACTAACATATTGCATGGACAAATTAACATCATATTGCAAGCATTAGATTTATTATTCGCTGTTTGGTGTGGTGTAATAAAAAATTAAAATGTATTGCACAATTTTTAAGAAAACTAGTTGTTTACAAAAATACCTTTCTTATTCTTTAACTTTAAGGGACTTTAAGGACAATTTTGTCTTTAACCATGCTAATGCATGCTTTAATAGCCTTGGTATTGTTAATACCGTGGTTTGCTATGTATTACTTATACATAGAATAATACCAAATAGGTTGTATAACCAATACTTACATTACTAATGCATATATTGAAAAAGTGTAGTTAGGATTTTCACTAAAAGATGTCAAATATAAAATACTAAATATATCAAAAAGTCAAGGAGAGTCAATCTATAGTAAATAAACATAAAACAAAAATTTTTATCTAGCAATACTATATAATTTTCCCGCAAAGAAGTAACGATTGACACCCTTTGATTGACCGTTGCTCAGCCAATAATAATACCAAAAGCTAATGCATGCATTACTTTTCTTTAATGCATACCAAACGACCCCTTAATTGTTTTAAATTGAGATGGAGAAAACCTCAGATGACCAACTTCTTGGAAACCAAACTGGGCAATAACATCTTTAATAAGAGGGCTAAGTTTGGCAATTCTGGCACCAATTGGTGGCGGCCCACCGGCGGCAAGGTCAGGTGAGAAGCTATCCAAGCCACGCCCAAAAGCTGCCCACAAGAAAAACTCAGCTTCTAAGTACTCTAAATTCAGTGGAAATTCTAATAAATCCACGTCTGATTTTCCTACATGATAATTATCATTATTATCACAATCCATAAAAAGCTCATGATTAGCAGCTTCAATGGCATAACTTAAACTTGGTAGTAGTAGAAGAAGAAAAAATAGTGCAGAAAACTGAGTTAGTCTCATAGTGATTGCAAAACCAACGAAAGAAAAGTGGTCCTGGAATATTGGGAAAAAATGATAAGTTATTTCTGTTGTGTTATGAGTTTTATGTATTACTGTTATATTCTCTTTACTGGCATTGGTTATGTATAAATTTATACAGAAAGGGCAGACAAAAAGACAAATGCAAGCAGAAGAAAGAGTCAAATCTTGAGAAAACAAGGTGGGAAAGAGGTTCGATTGAGAAGGATTTGGATCATCATTTGATTGCAATATTAGTGGAGCTTTATGTAAAATTTGACGTCTTCATGCTTGCACTTTCTCTTTCTATTATTTTCTTTTTTAGTTTTTCTTTGGGGGTTCTGAAAGTATTTTCTTTAGTACATATGACTAGTATCTTTATTTTTAGAACTCAAATCTTTACAATATATCATAACAAAGGCAGGCCGACAGAATGTGCGGGTCAAATCCACATTTTGCGCTGGTGCGTACGATATGTGATTGGTTAATGACGATTTTTAACAGAACTAACTATTTACAACTTTATGGCAACACTCTTTCGAACATTATCACGATAAAAATTTCTATTAATAATCGTAATAACACCTAACTCAATCTACTAGGTAAATCAGAATCCAAAATCAACCAAAGAACTAAATCGTAATATAAAGTTCTTCGCATATTGTCACTTCAGTAAAGTGATGACTTAATTATCATTTTTACCAGTAGAAATTTGTTTAGCAGAATTATGGCTAGCTGCATGAGTGCATATTAGGAAGCAATTAAAGTCAAGGTTCCTAATTATCGTTATCACCAGGATAGTTAAAGCTAGCTTTCCATTCCCTGCTGCTTGGGCCTGGTGCAACTCCCCCCCTCCCTCCTCTCCAAACCAAATTAAGTGCTCCCTCTGTGACGACCCAAAACTCAATCTATCATGATGGCGCCTATTATGGTACTAGGCAAGCCGACAACGCAGACATTCACTTTCAAAATTTATAGTATACTTTAACGGGTTTAAATAAGTGAAAATATCATAAAACGGGATAAAATGTCATAACTCAATACAGAAGTTTCCCAAAACCAGGTTGTCACTGAGTACTTGAGCATCTATACAATACTAAGTCTGATACACTGTATAAGAAATACAGAAACTGAAGAAGTAAACTGAGGGATAGGGGGAGGAGAGTCAAGGTCTGCGGACGCCAGGGCAACTACCTCGATAATCTCCAAATGACCGAACTTTATGAATCAACAACCATGACCGAAAATACCTGGATCTGCACACGAAGTATAGGGTGTAGCGTGAGTACAACCAACTCAATAAGTAACAAAACTATCTTTCCAAAGCCCCTTTCTTGCTGCAAGTATAATGATTAGACGAAGAAGAGGCCGTCAGACCAGTCCAAGTTCTGGAGAAAGAGGGGGCCTTTGTTTTTTCATCTTTCCTAAATCGATCGATCAAATTCTTCATATCCGAAGCGCAGGAAGGATCTGACTAGAAAGTCGTCTTGCTGATGCGATAGTCCTCTGGGTATGGCCACATTCGTCTCGACAATAGGATGTCTAACCTTTTGACTGAAAGTAATAACTGGCTCGAACATTACAGCCCACATACGGAATAAACAGCATGGAAATTTACGATAAATATGATAATAATATCTTAGAAATCCATAATCTGCAGGTAACGGTACAAGAATTTAGGCATGTTTCCCGATTTAACTATTTAACTCAGAATAGATAAAATATGCCGACAAATAACAAGAATTTAGGCATGCTTCTGCGGCCATACATCGCATCTGCGACATATAGAGGTGCGAAAATACACTCGCACTTGCGACCACTGCACACCCCTTTCCAGGCCGCTTCTGTGCTCCCCTGCTCGCTTCTACGAGCTCACAGGTGCGATCGCGCCAGACCTAATGCAATTCAGCACTCTTTTAATTCCAAACTTGATCCATTAACCATCCGAACTCCATCCGAAGCCCCTGGGACCTCAACCAAACATACCAACAAGTCCTAAAATACTATATGAATTTAGTCGAGGCCTCAAATCACATTAAACAACATCAGAAACACGAATCACGCCTCAATTCAAGCCTAATAAAAATTAGAAAATTCCAGCTTCTACAGTCGATGACGAAACCTATCAAATCAAGTCCAATTGATCCCAAATTTTGCACACAAGTCATAATTGACACCAAGGACCTATTATAACTCCTGTAACCAAAATACGAGTCCGGTAACCACAAAGTCAACTCTTGGTCAAACTTCTCAACTTCCAAAATTTCAATTTCTATCTTTTGCCATTTCAAGCCCAAATCAACTACGGACCTCCAAAATCACCCAACGAAGCTATCAGAACCATCAAAACTCCATTCCGGAGCCATTTACACATAAGTCAATATCCGGTCAACCTTTACAACTTAAGCTTCAAACTTTGAGACTAAGTATCTCAATTCCTTCCGAAACATCCCCAGATCTGAACCAGCTACCCCGGTAAGTCACATAGTAACAATTAAGTATGAAATAAGCAGTAAATGGGAGAACGAGGCTACAACACTCAAAACGACTAGCCGGGTCGTTACATCCTCCCCCTCTTAAGCAAAAGTTCGTCCTCGAACAGGTCTAGAAACATACTTGGAGTCTCAAATAGGCATGAATATCTGCTCCGCATCTCACGCTCGGTCTCCCATGTAGCCTCCTCAACTGGCTGACCTCTCCATATCATAAGTCAAATCATCATCCAACTGAACCGTGATGAAATCCAAAACATGAGACGAATTGCCGACAAATTTTCGGAGCATAGAAACATGAAATACCTAATGAACACTTGTCAGACTAGGTGGCAAAGCAAGCTTGTAAGCCACATCTCCAATCCTCTGAAGCACCTCAAACGGCCCAATATAACGAGGGCTTAACTTGCTTTTCTTCCGAATCTCATAACACCCTTCATGGGTGAAACCTTGAATAGTACCTTCTCCCTAACCATGTGAGCAACATCACGAACCTTCCGATCGGTGTAACTCTTCTGTCTAGACTGCGCTGTGCGAAGCCGATTCTGAATCAACTTAACCTTGTCCAAAGCATCCTGAACTAAGTCCGTACCCAATAGCTTAGCCTCTCCTGGCTCAAACCATCCCACAGGAGACCGACATCGTCTCCCATACAAAGCCTCATACGGAGCCATCTGAATGCTCGACTGGTAGCTGTTGTTGTAGGCAAACTTTGTGAGACGGTAGAAATTGATCCCAAGACCCCGAAATCTATAACGCAAGTGTCGCGCGTCATTTTCTCGCGATAGTGGGTTTCGACGTGTGATAACTCTTTTAAATGAGGGTGTTAAAAGAAAAGAGTCGCCACCTAACGATTTTTAAGGTGTGTTAGGGCATCTATTTGCAAATAACTCTGTTTGACTAGTCAACGCCACCAAAGATCGGGTAAGGGCTCAAATTACCTCAAAGAGAAGGTGTTAGGCACTCTTCGAGGTCCATAACTGTGGTTCCCGGCTGAATTTTACGCTATGTGGATTATATGATTAAACTAGGCAAGCACATAAGTAAAGAAAGATATGAAAGTTGAAAGTCCTATTATGACGCAAACCAGTGTAAGGAAAATATCATTAAACTACGCGAATAATTGATACAAGTTTTAAAGATCACAAGAATTGCGACTGCAATGACTAAATCCTTTAATTAGCATATAGGAGGAAGGGGGGGAGGGGTCCTAAGTTTTTTAGCCTAAAAGATCACCTTGTGCAATATAAATAATACTTCATAACTCCCTTTAGGTTGGGGTTGCTCATATTATTCAGCGGACACATACTATCATCTCCTGCTACCCGATTACTATGTTGAAGTTGTTTACTTAAAAGCTTTGTAATTCAATTCTAAGTCGTGCCCTATGCGTGCGTTACCCGTCCCATGCCTAGGGTCCAGGAGGCTTTGGACCTACTATTTTGTAATTCTAGACTCAACTCAGCTGCTCAAAATGATAAAATTAGGCGACAATAAAAACAGATAGGACTGCATATAATTGCAATAAAGGCTCAAGTAACCTTTACACATAAGCAGGAAAGCACACAGACCGATTTTCTGGTTAGGCAGTAGACGGTATTAAGACGTATTGGAATCGTTAAGTCCTATAGGCATGATTTCTATGATTCTGGATTCCAGTATTATATAGGCAGTGCTGTAATTTCTGAGGTATAGGCAAATTAGAGTGTTGCAAGTCCTATAGACATGATATCTAATCGTTTGTGTAAATAGGCAGTAAAGTCGTCGATAAACATCCTATAGGCAGGTTTTCTAACGATTGACAATTAGGCTTGGTTTTAACGCTTTATACCTATAGGCATGCTTTCTAGGTGGGTGACAGTATCCTATAGGGAGGATTTCTAATAGTTGACAATTAGACTTGGTTTTGTAACACTTTATCCTTATAGGAATATCATTTAAATGAGGCAGTATAAAGGAAAATAATAGAAGCAGCTGATTAATTAGTTAGTCTTATAGTCATGGTATCTAGATGAGTATATCAAAGGTGTGTTTTATAGTGTCCTATAGGCATGTTGTCTATTAAGCAAAACATGTGATCACTATGTTGTCTGAAGCATTCAATAGCAGATACGGGAATAAGTGCAGCAATTACTTAAACTAACATGCTTTGAATAAAGTATCCATGCCAGACAAATTAAGTTTAGCGTCAATGACCCCTGTAGACATGATTTCTATCAGTGTACGACATATGAAACTAATTAACATATAGGCATATTGAACAAAATAGCAAATATATTATGCAGACCCTATAGGCATGTTTCCTACCCATTCATGCAAGTATTATAATACCCCAACCCCCTATTCATTAATACCCCGGCTGTTGTTTACAAATTATTACAGGCGCAGTTAGAATAATAAAACAAATACAAACTTTATAGGGCTATAAGAGGCCCAAAATACAACATTTACAGGCCCATCACAAGTACAAAGTAACCCAGCAGTTCCCTTTTAGGTCTTCACCAGCCGTACTTTTGCATATCGAACATGCCCGATTTCTAGGCTTGCAAGCCTGTCTGATCAATGCTCAGATCCAATAATACACATAGCCCAATAAGCCAGGCACAAACATGAAAACACTTGCCTTGCTTACCTATTAGCGAATAATAGGAACATGGGGGTATAAGGCGCGTCATTCAAATAGCTCAGGTTTTAGGCAAAGACACATGGGTTCCCATTATTACAATCATCGGCATAAAGGTTTTCTAAGTGTCAGCTTAGGGGTGACAACATACATGTATAAAAACCTTACAATGAGCACATAGCTGAGGCAAAAAAGTTCAAAGCATGGATTTCTCAGGATGCATCAGAGTAGTTATAGGAAACATGAATCCACAAAGCAAGGAGCTGAACATGGAATAACAAATGATAATAACATGCTCGAGAGACTCTCCTTTGGGGTAGATATCACTATAGTCTTCACAAGAATTCAAGATAGGGCATAACTAAGAGTTGTAGACCAATTCAGGACAAGTAGAGGTGTTACTAAAGAAGCCTAATACAGAAGCTCAGGGTCAACATTATCAGTAATTCAACAACACAATTAGTCAGCAAACAAATGTTTAATACAAATTGATCACATATAGCTAGTTCAGTTTTGCACATCAAAAATTCCCTAGGCATTGAACTTGAGCAATCCTAGCATAAGCATGCTTTGTCTAAAAGGTTTAGAATACAGACATGATCAAGTAGCAAGTTATGCTTAAATGACTTAGCGTAGAGAAGTACAGTCGAGTAAAATTCGGGCATGAGTAAGCACCCCAAAGTTTTAACACAATGGTTCAGAACAATATATGAGCAAGCAACATACATAGGAAACTTATGTGTGCATAGACATAGTGGACTAAGTAGATTCAAGATGGTCGAAATATGTATACAGTGGGCAAATATCCAAGAGCAGGAAATTAAGCAATTTTAGGTGCTAAAGAATATAGGACTACAGGCTAGCTTTGAAATAGATAGGATTGAAAACAAACAGCAGCATGTTGTAATCACATAGGTTCAAAAAATTCAAACAAGCATAGTATTCAGGACATGACCACAACTAAGAATAGAATGACACGAGTCAAGGTACTTACCAGTTACAAATTAACGGACAAGTAAGTAAGAAGAGCAATTTCCAGCAGTACTTTAATCTTCAATAGCAAAAGAACAGCAACACCCGAAGTCCCAGTGCGTCAGAGTTCCCAAGGGTTTCAAGTGAACCCAGGGCAGTGCTCGCATTGAAAAAGAGCAAAGAGCAACAATCGAATTTTCTGGCGGCCTTGGTTTTCGGCCTTCCAAGGTCTCAAATTTCAGAACAGTACATAGAATGAGAGAATAAGAGAGTAACAGTAGTTAATTTAAGTAACTAAGGTCCGTGCAAAGGGAAAATTGGGGAGGGATATATATAGTGTTCAAATTAAGACAGACAAACAAGGAAAACAATTAATTAAACCTAAACCAGGAAAGAAAATATTGCATGCAATATGTAATAGAACCAGTGAAAGAAAAATTGGAATCCAAACCCTAGTTGGAATCGAACGTAGGGCAAATCATTCACAAGCCCCAATCATGGCAGAATCAACAGAGATATACCATACACAGAAGAGATTTTCTCTTCTCCAGTGCATAGAACCACAATAGCACCCAGAACCATAGAATCAAAGCCGGATTTGTGAGAATCTGGCTTGCCATAAGTGAAATGGTAAAGAAAGTTACCATAAATGAGTAATAGTAGCAAGAAAAGGTAAGTAAACCCGCGTATGGACGCGTATAAGGAAAGAATAAGAAGGGATCTCCATGGTCGGCTAGGATTTAGTGTGAGAGTGGATATGAGAGAATGCAGGGGCGGCGGGGTGAAGGAAATGGGTTAGGGTTTCAGGGTAAATGGGTATAAGGAAAGGGTAGGGATTATTATGGCCCGTTGATCATCTGAGATCAACGACCGTGATTGAAGGGAAGTGGGGCAGATCAAGTAAATGGATCCCGACCTGGTTGAAATAAAAAAGGTTGTTTGGTTTGGGACAGGGTAGCTTGGGGTACTGGGCCAGGTGTTTGGGCCTTGATTTTGGTCCGAAAGTAACTTAAAAGTGAGCAACAAATTAAGATACACGAAAATTATTAATAAATAATTTGTAAAACTACTTAATAGATGATAAAATATCAGTTTTGCAACAAAGTGATTGAAAATAATAACTTAACATTACAAATAATATAAAAATGCTATTTGGCAAAAACGAATGTGAAAAAAAATGTAATTATGCGTAGCACATAGGCAATTATTGCAAAATTGTGTAAATAGCTTAAAATACTAATATAATTATGCAAAATGAGGCAAAATATTATGAAACCTATATGTGGATACAAATAATAAATTAAGATGATTAAGCCATCTCAAAATAACTTAATGGGATAATTAATAAATAATCAAGTAATTAAATGCAAAGAAATTAATTTTAAAGCTCCAAAAATTATGGAAAATTATAAAAAATACTTGTATAACTCTTGTAAATTAAGTAATGATGCAAAATGATATTTTGAAAGTATGTATACTATTTGAAAAATATGAGGGCGAAATTGGATGTCAACAACAAGCGCGTAGCATATCCTCCAATATCTGAATAGTGCGCTCGGACTGCAAATGTTGTACTCAGCTCAACCTGTATGCCCAACTATCGCTGCACGGCTCTCCAAAACTGCGATGTAAACTGCGTGCCACAATCTGAAATGATGGAAACCGGCACACTGTGAAGGGGCGAACAATCTCGCGGATATAAATCTCAGCCAACCGCTCCGAAGAATAAGTAGTCCCGACTGGAATGAAATGCGCGGACTTGGTCAACCGATGCACAATCACCCAAATAGAATCAAACTTCCTCGAAGTCCATGGGAGCCCAACTACAAAATCCATGGTGATACGCTCTCATTTCTACTCCGGAATCTCAAGCCTGTGAAGCAATCTGCCTGGTCTCTGATGCTCATACTTCATGCACTGACAATTTAGGCACCAAGCTCAAACCCCCACTATATCCTTCTTCATCCTCCTCCACCAATATTGTTGCCTTAAGTCCTGGTACATCTTCCGGGCACCCGGGTGGTAGAATACCCCGAACTGTGGGCCTTCTCAAGGATCAACTCACGTAGTCCATCTACATTAGGCACACAAATCCGACCCTGCATCCTCTACACCCCATCATTCCCAATAGTAACATTCTTGGCATCACCGTGCTGAACAGTGTCCCTAAGGACAAGCAAGTGCGGATCATCATTCTGGCGCTCTTTGATACGATCATATAAGGAAGACCGAGAAATCACACAAGCTAGAATCCGGCTGCACTCCGACACATCAAATCTCATGAACTGGTTGGCCAAGGCCTGAACATCAACTGCAAGCGGTCTCTCACTAACAAAAATAAATGCAAGGCTAGCCATATTCACCGCCTTTTTACTCAAGGCATCGACCACCGCGTTGGCCTTCCCGGGATGATACAGAATGGTAATATCATAGTCCTTTAGCAGCTCCAACCATTGCCTCAAATTTAGATCCTTCTGTTTGAACAAGTGCTGGAGACTTCGATGATCCGTAAATACCTCACAAGCCACACCGTAGTGATAATGCCTCCAAATCTTCAATGCATGAACTATGGCTGCCAACTCCAAATCATGAACAAGGTAGTTCTTCTCATAGGGCTTCAATTGGCGCGAAGCATAAGCAATCACTCTATCCTCTTGCATCAAGACACACCCAATATCGATCCGAGAAGCATCACAATACGCTGTATAAGAGCTTGAAGCTGAAGGCAAAACTAGAATTGGAGTCGTGGTCTAGGCAGTCTTGAGCTTTTGAAAGCCCTTCTCACACTCATCCGACCACCTGAAAGGAGCACCCTTTTGGGACAATTTGGTCAAAGGCGATGCAATCGACGAAAAACCCTCCACGAAGTGATGATAATAACTGGCCAAGCCGAGAAAGCTCAGAATCGGAGTAGCTGAAGACGGTCTGGGCCAACTTTGGATCGCCTCTATCTTTTTTGGATCCACCTTAATCCCCTTACTGGACACCATGTGCCCCAAGAACGCCACCGAAATAAGTCAAAACTCATACTTGGAGAACTTGGCATAAAGCTTCTCCTCCCTCAGCCACTGTAGTACAATTTTCAAATGTTGGGCATGCTCCTCCCGGCTATGTGAGTACACCAGGATATCATCAACGAATACTATGACAAACGAGTTGAGATAAGGCTGAAATACACTGTTCATCAGATGCATGAATGTTGTTGGGGGGTTTTGTCAGCCCAAAAGACATCACAAGGAACTCATAGTGACCATAAAGGGACCTGAATGCCATCTTTAGAATATTCGAGTCTCGAATCTTCAACTGGTGATACCCAGACCTCAAATCAATCTTGGAGAACACCCTCACTCCCTGAAGCTGGTCAAATAGATTATCAATACGCGACAAAGGATACTTGTTCTTGATTGTAACTTTATTTAACTGCCTATAGTCGATGCGCATCCGCATAGTACCATCCTTCTTCTTTACAAACAGAGTCGGTGCACCCAAGTCGACACACTAGGCCTAATAAACCCCTTACGAAGAAGTTCCTGAAGCTGATCTTTCAATACCTTCAACTCAACTCGTGCCATACGATACAAAGGAATAGAAATGGGCTGAGGGCCCCCCACCAGTCAATACCAAAGACAATATCCCTATCAGGTGGCATGCCCGGCAGGTCTGCAGGAAACATGTTCGGAAAGTCTCGCACCATCGGAACATAATCAATAGTAGGGGTATCGACACCAAACATCCCTCATAAAGGCCAAATATGACAGACACCCCTTCCTAACCATCTGTTGGACCTTCAAATAAGAAATCACCCTGCTACCTCTCCACTCGATCCTTGGCAACCACGGCGTCGCCAACGTCACGGTCTTAGCATGACAATCCAGAATATCATGACATGGAGACAACCAATCCATACCCAAAATCACATTGAAGTCGACCATACTAAGCAATAAGAGATCAACTCTAGTCTTCAATCCCCCAATAGTCACTACACATGACCGATATACAAGGTCCACAATAATAGTATTGCCCACTGCCGTAGATACATGAACAGATTAAACTAAGGACTTACAGGGCATATCCAGATAACGAGCAAAATATGATGATACGTATGAATAAGTGGAACCAGAGTCAAATAATACAGAAGCATCCCTGTGGCATCTGAGACAGTACATGTGATCATCGTATCTTAAGCAACGACATTTGACCTGGCAGGAATAACATATAATCGAGCTTGATCGCCACCTAATCAGCTTCCCCTCTAGGGAGATCCCTAGTTGCCTGAGCCCCACCCCGAGAACCAGAATAACTACCAGAATAACCTGGAGCAGATGAACCCTAAACTGAAGGTGCACGAGATGAACTTTGAGCTGGGAGTGCACTGAGATAGACTGACCCGATCGAGCACTGTATGATCCATGGCTAGCTGATGCGCCACGATGAACTGGAAGAGCCATCTAAGCTGGCCTATAAGGAAGACCCCAACTTCGGTGGAACTGACCCCTAGAAGGAACACCGCTGAAACCACCCGAACTATGAGGCCTCTTGGCCTCTCTCTCCTCACGCTCCTAACTAAGGACCATCTCTAGCCGCCGAGCAATATCAACCACCTCGTCGAATGTAGCACCTGATACACTCTCCCGAGTCATAACAAAATGCAACTGATAGTGAAGGCCATCAATGAACCTCTTAATCAGCTCCCTCTCGGTGGGAACCAACCAGAACTCTTGATGAGCCAACTCTGAAAAATCTCATCTCAACTAGGTCACGGACATGCCCTCCTGACGCAACTGCTCGAACTGCCTGCGCAGCTCCTCCCTACGGGTTTGTGGCACAAACTTCTCCAAGAAGAGAATGGAGAACTCATGCCATGAAACCGTCTGGCCTGCGCTTCTCATAGGCCTCCCACCATCTGAAGGCAGCTCCATTAAACTGAAGAGTAGTAAATGAGACCCCACTGGTCTCTAGAATACCCGTCGTACGAAGAATCCGCTGGCACCTATCCAAGAAGTCCTGGGCGTCCTCTGACTTAGCCCACTGAATGATGGAGGTTGGAGTCTCCCAAATCTCTCTAGTCTCTTATGCTCATCATCACTCATAACGGGACCCACCTTGGCCTGAGCAAATGCAACCGGCTGGGCTGGTAGTACCCCCGGTGTTTGAAAATCCTGCATCACCTGCTCTGGAGTACGGGCAGCAGCAGTCTGAGTACCTCCCTCGGCCTAAGAAGCGGTTGGCGCGGTCTGAACAGAAACCGCCAAAGCAATGCTAGTGCACACAGTCAATATCTGAGCCAAAGCCTCCTGAAGGCCTGGAATCACAATGGGCACAACTGGTGCCTGAGCTGGCCCCATTGGCTCAACCACATCTGGAACCTGCTCCTGAGCTAGAGCAACTGGTGGATATGCAGGCGCTGCTCTAGCTGCTGTACGAGCTGCACCTCGGCCCCTATCGGGACACCTACCACAGCCCCGACCTCTCGTGGCCCTAGCTGGTGGTACAGGTGGCTGTCCGTCCGGTCCAGTAGCATGTGTCCTCGCCATTTGTGAGAATAGAATAATGAAGTTTAGTTCCCCCGGCATCAACAAATTCGTACGACAAGAATACCAGAATGTGAAGTTTTCCTAAGGGTTCTGCAGCCTCTAGAAGATAAGTACAGACGTCTCCGTATCGATCCGCAAGGCTCTACTAAACCTGCTTATGACTCGTGAGACATATGTAACCTAGGCTCTGTTACCAGCATGTCACAACTCAAAACTCAACCTGTCGTGATGGTGCCTATCATGGTACTAGGAAAGCCGACAAGTTAGACATTACCAATACTTCCAAATTTAAAGTATACTAAAACATGTTTAAATCAATGAAAATGTCATAAAACGGGATAAAATTTCATAACTCAATACAGAAGTTTCTCAAAACTAGGGTGTCACTAAGTATATGAGCATCTATACAATACTAAGTCTGATACACTATCTAAGAAATGCATAAACTGAATAAGTAAACTGAGGGATAAAGGGAGGAGAGATAAGGTCTACGGACGCCATGGCAGCTACGTCGATAATCTCCGAACGATTGAACTCTATGAATCAGCAACCGCTGTGACCGAAAACACCTGGATCTGCACACGAAGTGCAGGGGATAGCATGAGTAACCCCATCTCAATAAGTAACAAATCTAACCTTTGGACCGAAAGTAGTGAAGGGCTAGAGCATTACAACCCATATACGGAACTAACAGCACGGAAATTTACGAAAAATATGATAGTAATATCTCAGAAATTCATAATCAGTAGGTAACCGTACAAGAATTTAGACATGCTTCCCGGTTTAACAATTTAACTCAGAACAGATAAAATATGCCAAAGTCTGAATGATACGAGGAATATGACATCTCTATATCTACATGCCAATATGCATATCGTATGTGATGCAACACAACAAAAGCCTCGCGTACTCACACTCTCAGAGTACTCAACCTAACTATCTTAATTCTCACTTATTACTCTCAATCACTTAGCACTGTATGGGGCAGATCCAGCCCAAATGCAAATAAGTCCAGGGCAGATCCAGCCCAAATGTAAATAAATCCAGGACAGATCTAGCCCAATGCAAATAAATCAATAGCAACTGCGCTAATTATGGGTGTGCAAACTCCGGAGGGGCATATCCACCCCAAGCGCCATAATAAGCCAAATCCTGGCATGCGTCAATCAAGTGTGCTGCGGCTTGCAATCTAATCCCATAAATGTCACTCACAAACAAGCCGTCGTCCTTACTCAGTCATCAATCTCTCCAGTCTCTCGGGTTCACAATACTCATGCTAAGCAGCCCAAATCAATGATACAAGATGTGACAATATACGGTAACAAAGACTAAGATATGATAGGCAATGATGAATGCCACTGAGTACATAACAACAATTAAGCAAATCACTCATCAGCAAAAATCGACCACTGTGGGTCCCAATAGTACCAACATATAGCCTAAACATGTTTTCTAGCATGAAGCACAGGTCAAGTACTCTAGCACTTAGAGTACAGTAATAATGTTCAGATAAGTTAGCTACACAGTTCTATGGAATCAACTAAATCACAATTACTGTGGTGCATGCCCACACGTCCATCACCTAGCATACGCGTCACCTCAACACAAATCACATAACACGTAAATCGGGGTTTCATATCCTCAGAACCAAGTTTAGAAGTGTTACTTAACTCAAAGCGTGCAAATCTCTATTCTAATAAGTCATTGCCTCGCGAATCGGCCTTCGAATGCCTCGAATCTAGCCATAAACAGTTCGATACAATTAACACGAGCTAAAGGAATCAATTCCATATAAAAATGCTATGTTCTTAATCAAAAGTCAACCCTCGGGCCCACGTCTCGGAATCCAATAAAAGTTACAAAATTCGGAACCATTCAACCACGAGTCTAATCATACCAAATTTACCAAAATCGGCCACCAAATAGTCACTCAAATCCCCAAATTAACTCTCCAAATCCTTAGCCTCAAACTCTCAAAATTCCACCTCAAAAACACACAACTAGGTGGGAAATTCAATGGGGAAACAAGATTATTGAATAAAAATGATCACAAGTGACTTACCTCAAGAAACCCCTCAAAATTCCTCTCAAAAATCGCCTTGGTCCGAGTTTGCAAAGTCCAAAATGAGAAAAATCATGAAACACTTCGGATTTAACACTACCAGTGCTTTCGCACCTGCGACCCACTTAACTGCATCTGCGGTCTCGCAGGTGCGGACAATTCCTCCGCTTCTGCGGTTATGCCTGAAGGTCCTGCTTCACTTTTGCGATCAAACACGCACAGATGCAAGTTCGCATCTGCGGAGATTCCTCCGCACCTGCGCTCCACAACCTCCTCACTAAGCTCCGCTTCTGCGCCCATACACCGCATCTGCGACCACGCATGTGCGGAAATACCCTCGCACCTGCGACCACTGCACACCCTTTCCACGCCGCTTCTACACTCCCTTGCTCGCTTCTGCGAGCTCGCACCTACGATCAAAACTCCACAAGTGCGATCTCACCAGACCTGGTGCACTTCAGTAGTCTTTTAATTCCAAACTTAATCCGTTAACCATCTAAACTCCAACTGACGCCCCCGGGATCTCAACCAAACATACTAACAAGTCGTAAAACACAATACAAACTTAGTCGAGGCCTCAAATCACATAAAAACACAAATCGCACCTCAATTCAAGCCTAATGAAAACTAGAAAATTTCAACTTCTATAATCGATGCCGAAACATATCAAATCAAGTTCGATTGACCTTAAATTTAGCACACAAGTCATAATTGACACCACAAACCTACTACAACTTTCGGAACCAAAATCCGAGTTCGGTAACCACAAAGTCAACTCTTGATCAAACTTCACAACTTCCAAAATTTCAAATTTCCAACTTTCGCTATTTCAAGCCTAAGTCAACTATGAACCTCCAAATCACTATTCAAACATACTCCTTAGTCCAAAATCACCCAACAGAGCTAACAGAACCATCAAAACTCCATTCCGGAGTCATTTACACATAAGTCAATATCCGATCAACCTTTACAACTTAAGCTTCTAACTTTGAGACTAAGTGTCTCAACTCCTTCGGAAACAACACCGAACCAGCTACCCCGGTAAGTCACATAGCAACAATTAGGCATGAAATAAGCAGTAAAAGGGGAACGAGTCTATAACACTCATAATGACTGGCTGGATTGTTACAACCGCCGTCCCAATTTATGTGGCGGAATTCGGATTTCAAGAGTCAAAGAAATTGCATCATCTTCGTAAATGACACAGTAGTACTTAAGATAAAAGAGTTTAGAGTGGTTCATTTTCAGAAGTCATGCTTCTGATATGAAAATCCACGAGGCCGGTCCACTTTTCAACAAGCTGCAGTTTGCTCTTTGATATCCTTCAAAGAAAGCAAAGGAGTTCCTTTCTGGGAACTAAGAAGAGTAATATAATAAGGTTTGTCAATCCCACATCGATATAAACTGAAAAACAGAGCGTTGAGAGGCATGATAGAAGAAGAGGCCCAACCACCAAGTAAAGCATACCTTTCTCGGCCTTTTGGCTAAGATCAAGCGTAGTATCTGTTCTTATCAGTTTAACATCTGATACGTGGGTCATTGATTCACATGATATTAACTTAATTTTTTTAAGGGGGAAGGCTTATCAAGGTAGCTTGCTACTTGGGCCTTTGTGCGTCGCCTTGGTCTTGCACTATTGCTTGGGCCTGGCGCAGCCCACCAAATCAAGTTTAAGTATTTTCTGTTAATTTTGGGCTTATTTCATGATAATATATAGAGATGAATTTTTAAAAATTACTATTATTCCTATGTAGTTACTATATGATAATTATTTTTTATAGCTATTATTTAGCTGTTACGGTAATGTATTTGCGTTGCTATATATATTCACATGTATTCGCATCATGTATTCATGAATACAACAGCAAAAAATGCCTAAAATTAGGGCGCGCATGTATTCATGCCGGTATTCATGAATACATCAGTAAAAAGCGCCTAAAATCAGGGTCAGTCCAGTTGTAAGCGCATGTATTCACATGTATTCGCTCTATGTATTCATGAATACAGAACGACAATCACCTTAAAAATATGTATGTCCAGCTATCTAATAATGAAAATAATATCAATTAGCGTGATACACTTCTAATATAACTCAACGATCAATTCTAACATGCCTCATTATCAACTCAATTAATTAGAATGATTTTTCAGATGTATATAACTTTTGTATTTAGTGTGTTTCAATATTATTTTTTTTACTGTTGCATTCATTAGATTCAATGTTTGTATTTACTGTATTCGCTATTTTATATACATTATATTTAAATCTATTTGTATTAACAGTATTTTAGTTATTCCTAATACACGTTATTATTGTTGTATACAGTATATTTCATTGGTTGTATTCACTGTATTTCTATTTGTATTCAATGTATTTTACTGTATTTCACTGTTTTAAATTAAATGTATGCAATGTTTATATTCTGTTCTATTTTAATGTTTGTATTCAGTATTTCAATGTTTATATCATGTATTCATGCATACTGTATGTATAGTATGCATGAATAAATACTGGTGTATTCAGCTGTATTAAAAAAATACATACCTTCAAAATTCATAAGCACAGGCAAAAAAATGTATTTATATAAAAATACAATGTGTTTGAGTGAATTTATACAGAATACAATGTATTTGTATTATTGTATGTGACTAAATAGCAAAGAAGAGAAAAAAGTTCATCGGAGATGGCGTTTTCCGGCCAGGACTCCTTGTATCGCTTCACTACCTCTTCCATTACAATTTACAATGCTTCCAATTCGACCGTTTATTCCTCTTTTCTCTCTTACTTACTGCACTAAGAATCCCTATTTCTCTTCAATCTTTGTCGCCCAAGTTATCTCCGCTTCCTTTTTTTTTATTACAGGTTTACTTTCATGTTTCTGATTTTGAGATTTTGAGACTTTCTTTCATAATTTGTTCTCTTTCGTGTATCTATGATTCGGCCTATTTTGCTCGAAGAGAGGGAGAAGAAAGAGATAGATAAAGAAGAAAAATTCTGAGAGAGAATCGTGTGTTAATTGAAAGAAAGAGAGAGGAAAAACATAAATAGCGTATTTCATGCCTTATTTCATGGCTCAATAGTAGTATATACCATAAATACTTATTTTGCTATAAAATATAAAATGTAGCTATAGAAAATAATATTTTAAAATGATTTTGGTTTATAATAAATATGGTGTATACCTTTGCTATAGGAGGTAAAATTTCCATATATATCATAACTACTTCTGATACAGTTCAGATGGGAAATCCATATCGTCAACGTATTAATCTATTTCCCTTTAATCTGTTCCAAAAAGAATAATCTCTTTTCATATTTAAAAATAGTGTACCTTTATACAATGATTTATAGCCGCACAAAATATACATCGCTTAATTTGACATGTGGTAACACATAAGAATTAAACTCACCCTTGAAGGTCAAACGTGATATCGATTTTAAACGTAGTAACCTAAATCATGTTGAACGTTATGTTTGTATAAAATGTTTGTAGGTATAGCTTTGTATACTATTGCAGGGGCAGAGCTACTAAAAGTTAAGGGGGTTCAAAAGTTATGTTAGGTTGACATTCTAGTATTTCTTTTAATCATCTTTTGTAAATACAATAAAAGCTTTGTTCTATCAACCTTCGTTTTAATTTAATTACCGGGCCAAATAGTTTGTTAAGCTCGTCATGTTAAATAAATCTCTGAACTTTACATATACCGTCAGAAATTCGAACATGTAAATCGGGAGTTTATGAAATTCCAAAGATTTACATGTAAATTCGAACATGTAAATCAATATGATTATGAAATTGAAATCTAGGGAAAGACGGCAAATATATGGATGAGCACCCTCTTCTTGCTATTGTGTAATGCTGTGGAATAAGCACGAGTAATCAAATGAAATAAAGTGCTTCGATAAGACCCATGCTCTGAGCTTCAAAATATTCTTGACTAATTTAAAGTTACACGGTATCAATCTCTTTTTTTTTTTTTTGAGAAATATATATTTTTAGCTGCTCTAAAAAATAATAGCTGACGAAGTATTTTTTTTAGTTGGTATATATATGTATTATGTACATATAATATACTTTTTAATTAGTAAATACAATTAAATTCGACTTACCGGCCAATTTTATATTTTTGTCTTTTCTTTTATGGGGTAAGTTATTTAGGAGAGAGATAGGATGGTTTGCACTAGAAAGAAAGCAAAGTAGTTCCTTACCAGATGTTATTCTCCTCACAGTACTCGAGGTTGATGGAATATCCCCTCCCAGGATAGAACGATTATCTTACCAGAATAGTAGTACTCCAAATTCCGGTAGCGGCGAACCACTCAACAGTAATATATCACACAGAATAAAGAAGAGAGTTTTTTGAGAAAGTTAGATTTCAATAAAAAAATTCGTACTGAATTCTGGAAAAATTCTGGAATTTATAGCTGTTGGAGGTACTGATTCTGAATGTTTGCAACCATTCAGATCAGTCACCAGGTTGGAGGTACTGATTCTGAATGTCTGCAACCATTCAGATCAGTCACCAGGTTTTTGGAGGGAAATTCGAAAAAATCCGGGAAGAGGGAAAACGGACCGGGTCGGTCACAAGTTGCGGGTCGCGCGCGGGTCAGGGTCGATTCGTGTTGGATGGTTTCCTATTTATTAAATAATTAATTAAATAAATAAATAATTAAATAATTAAGATAATCAATCAATCGATCTTTGACAAATCCGAATCCGAATCCAAATCCAAATTCGAAGCCGAAGCCGAAGTCGAGCCCGAGCCCGAGCCGAAGCCGAAGCCGATCCGAGCCGAGTGAGTGACGACGACGACGGCGCGAGGGGTCCTTGCCCCTCCAACCCTTTTAGCAACTAGAGAATGTGTAATATAATATATACATCTCTCTTTTTCTTTCTTTTTCCTATGTGGGACAAATGCTTTAACCAAAGCAAGAGGGACCTTTTACATTCCCTTCACTTTTTATCCCATCATTTCCCATTTACCAATATCAAAACTCAACAATCCCCCACATGAATGGGGAATGGCCATAATATAAAAGAACGCACGGATGAGTGTGATATACAAGCGAAGATTGACTGCATTTAGATAAGTAGGTTTCCCTTTGAACTTTCCATAGTGAACTTATATCGGATATACTCGATCAATCGATAGATTTGATATCTTTGTATCGTCGAACTTTGTTGTATACCTAGACAACATAAGTCACACAATCAACCCTCAACTGTTTATGGTTCTCACGGTTGTGTTCGTTTCAGCCATGAACACCGCCTGGTTTCATGAGTGCATAGAGAATAGGCCTTCACTGTCATTCCCCTTTAAAGCGGCTTACACTTAACACTCACATAGGTGATTTCTAAACATGTGGTCCTATAGCCACATTATCTGGTCATACACTGCCAGATTTAGAAAATCATTAAAAAATCTTAATGCTTTATTAACTCATTAACAAGCCATAAAGTTTTATCCTTATTTGTGAACATTGTCTTCATCCGAGAATAGGTTGATTTATTTGACAATGTTGAACCGTCAATCACAACTTTGTTTGATCTCTTTGAACCTGGCTCTTGGGTTCTCCAGTCTGCTAGGTAGAGTTACCGTCATGATGACTTGTCCTCGGCCTTAACCCCATTCCCATTGATGATTTACTAACTCCCTCTCTAGATAAGCCTTTTGTAAGCGGATTCGCTACATTATCTCTTGACTTTACATAGTCAATCGTGATAACGCCACTAAAGAGGAGTTGTCTAACGGTATTGTGTCTCTGTCGTATGTGACGAGATTTTCCGTTATACATTACGCTCCCTGCCCTACCTATTGCTGCTTGACTGTCACAATGTATACATATAGGAGCCAAGGTTTGGGCCAGAATGGAATATCTTCTAGGAAATTCCGGAGCCATTCAGCTTCTTCACTGGCCTTGTCTAAAGTTATGAATTCAGATTCCATAGTGGAACGGGCGACACAAGTCTGTTTGGATGATTTCCAAGACACTGCTCCACTCCCTGTTGTGAAAACATATCCACTCGTGGATTTAACTTCAGACAATCCAGTGATCCAATTTGCATCATTATATCCCTCAATCACTTCGGGATATTTATTATAATGCAAAGCATAGTCTTGAGTATGTTTCAGATAACCCAAAACTTGTTTCATTGCCATCCAATGTGTGTGGTTGTGATTACTTGTAACTCAACTCAGTTTGCTAATAGCACATGCTATATCTGGTCGTGTACAATTCTTGGTATACATCAGACTTCCCAACACACTCGCATAGTCCCCTTGTGATTTACTTTCACCTTCATTCTTTTGAAGTGTGTAACTCACATCAATTGGAGTTCTGGCAATCTTGAAGTCCAAGTACTTGAACTTGTCAAGTATTTTCTCTATGTAGTGAGACTGTGATAATGCTAAACCTTGTGGAGTTCTATGAATTCTGATTCCTACGATTACATCAGCAACTCCTAAGTCTTTCATGTCAAATTTGCTAGCCAGCATGCGCTTTGTAGCATTTATATTTGCCATATCTTTGTTCATTATCAGCATGTCATCAACATACAAACAAACAATGACTTCGTGGCCTTGAGTATTTTTAGTGTAAACACATTTATCACACTCATTGATTTTAAAGCCATTTGCCAACATGATTTGGTCAAATTTAGCATGCCATTGTTTGGGTGCTTGTTTAAGTCCATAAAGCGACTTTACAAGTTTGCACACTTTTTTTTCTTTACCAGGAACCACAAAACCCTGGGGTTGTTCCATGTAAATTTCTTCCTCCAAATCATCATTTAAGAAAGCTGTTTTAACATCCATTTGGTGAATTTCAAGACCATACATGGCTGCTAGAGCCACTAATACCCGAATGGACGTTATTCTTGTTACAGGCGAGTATGTGTCAAAATAATCAAGACCTTCCTTTTGTCTAGAACCTTTGACCACAAGCCTTGCCTTATATTTGTTAATAGTGCCATCAGCTTTTATTTTCCTTTTAAAAATCCATCTAGAATCTAAAGGCTTGTTTCCAGGAGGAAGATCAACCACTTCCCATGTGTGGTTATCTAAGATTGATTGAATCTCACAATTGACTACCTCTTTCCAAAATGCTGAATCAGGAGATGACATAGCCGCCTTGAAAGTTTGAGGCTCATTTTCAAGCAGGAATGTCACAAAATCTGGACCGAAGGAAATAGATGTCCTTTGACGTTTGCTACGCCGTTGATTTTCGTCGCTAGGGGCATTCTCCTTTGGTTCTTCCTGTGGTCGTTTCGACGACTCGCATTCAATTTTATACGCATAGATATTTTCAAAGAATTCAGCATTATCAGATTCAATTACCGTATTATTATGAATTTCGGGATTGTCAGAATCATGAACCAAAAATCTACAAGCTTTACTGTTTGTTGCATATCCAATGTATGATTCCATATTCTAAACATATTTCTACAAAAGGAGATTCATATTCTCCGCCTCTTTCACTTCTAATCATTTTAATCTTTTTATTCAATTGATTTTCAACTTCATTCTTATATTTCTTAAATGCTTCTATTGCTTCATCCTTACTATTTAGCAAATAAACATAACAATAACGAGTGCAATCGTTAATAAAAGTTATGAAATAATTTTTTCCGCCGCGAGATGGTATTGACTTCATATCACAAATGTCAGTGTGGATTAAGTCTAAAAGATTTGAATTCTTTTGAACAGACTTATAAGAATGCTTAACAAACTTTGATTCAACACATATTTGACATTTAGATGTATTACACTCAAATTTAGGCAATATTTCAAGATTAATCATTTTTCGCAAGGTTTTGTAATTAACATGTCCTAAACGAACATGCCATAAATTATTTGACTCCAATAAGTAAGAAGAAGCAGATTTTCCATTAATACTGTCAACAACCATTACATTAAGTTTGAAAAGGCCCTCGGTGAGGTAGCCCTTTCCTACAAACATGTCATTCTTACTAAGTACAAGTTTATCACTAACCAGCACGCACTTAAACTCATATTTCACGAGTAGTGCGGCTGAAACTAGATTCTTCCTAATTGTTGGAACGTGCAAGACGTTGTTGAGAGTCAGCATTTTTCCAGATGTCATCTTCAACAGAACCTTTCCATATCCTTCAACTTTGGCTGTTGCAATATTTCCCATGTATAGCTCCTCTTCGGGTCCAGCGGGAGTGTAGGTTGCAAATGCTTCCTTAACGGCACACACATGTCGAGTGGCGCCAGAATCAAGCCACCACTCCTTTGGGTTACCAACCAGGTTGCACTCAGACAACATTGCACACAGATCATCAACATCTACCACCATGTTTGCTTGACCCTTATTTTTCTCTTTGTCCTTCTTGGGGGCACGACAGTCGGGAGCTTTATGGCGTGCTTTACCACAATTATAACAGTTGCCCTTGAATTTTTTCTTATTAGGATACTTCTCCTTTCCAGAAGGCCTCTTCCTTTTCTTGTTCTTTTTCGGAGCAACATCTTCAACGACGTTTGCCCCTTCAATCGGTGAACTCTTACGGTACTTCTTCTCAGCAGTTTTTTTATCTTTCTCGATCTTGAGACGAATCACAAGATCCTCCAACTTCATTTCCTTTCTCTTGTGCTTAAGATAATTCTTGAAATCTTTCCATGAGGGTGGCAACTTCTCAATCATTGCAGCCACTTGGAATGCTTCATTCACTACCATGCCTTCAGCAATAAGGTCATGGAAGATAAGTTGAAGCTCTTGAACTTGGGTTCCAACGGTTTTCCCATCCACCATTTTATAGTCTAGGAATTTGGCAACCACAAACTTCTTCAAGCAAGCATCTTCAATTTTGTACTTCTTTTCAAGTGCACTCCATAATTCTTTGGAGGTCTCTACTGCACTGCAGACGTTGTACAAGTCATCTTCTAAGGCACTCAAAATGTATCCTTTGCACAAAAAATTAGCCTGTTTCCATGCCTAAACTATCATAAATTTTTCATTGGCCGGCATATCAGTAGCACGCACATGAGGGTCTTTGTTGGTGAACTTCTGCATACCAAGGGTGGTAAGCCAAAAGAACATTCTTTGCTGCCATCCTTTAAAGTTGACACCGGTAAACTTTGCAGTTTCTCAGCCGGTGGAACAGTAGCACGAGTTGTAGGAGTAACCGTTGGTGCAACATTCGCAGAAGGAGTAGCACTTCCACTTGCCATTTTTTTTCACTGTCAAAATTGACAAACTGTCTTAATAATCAGAATACCAAAAATTTTCCAACAGCAACGATGAAGTTTTTATATTCTTCAAATCGTTGTACAAGTATGAACTCTAGTATTTCAACGAAGTTTTTATGTCTTCAAGTCAGAATACGAAATTTCATACGGAATAGAAAATCACACAGGTTTTAGTCGCCAAAATAGAATACAGATTAATATATAAACTGATAATCCTTAAGTTAGCAATAATAATCTGTATAAGTTTTAAATAACTTTTAAACAAAATCTGGCAAACACTTAGTAAAAACAGTGTAGAAACAGTAAACTGCAGAAACTGGAGAATGAACAGAAACAGTGTAGAATTATTTTCAGAATATAATCGAGCCCACTTAGTTCAAAGTGTGTCCTAAGGAAATTATTCCCCTCACAGTACTCGAGGTTGATGGAATATCCCCTCCTAGGATAGAACGATTATCTTACCAGAATAGTAGTACTCCAAATTCCGGTAGCGGCGAACCACTCAACAGTAGTATATCACACAGAATAAAGAAGAGAGTTTTTTAAGAAAGTTATATTTCAGTAAAAAATTTCGTACTGAATTCTGAAAAAAATCTGAAATTTATAGCTGTTGGAGATACTGATTCTGAATGTTTGCAACCATTCAGAACAGTCACCAGGTTGCAGGTATTGATTCTGAATGTCTGCAACCATTCAGATTAGTCACCAGGTTTTTGGAGGGAAATTCGAAAAAATTCGGGAAAAGGAAAAACGGACCGGGTCGGTCATAAGTTGCGGGTAGCGCACGGGTCAGGGTCGATCCGCGTTGGATGGTTTCCTATTTATTAAATAATTAATTAATTAAATAAATAAATAAGAAAAAGTTTGTCCAAAAAGATAATCAATCAATTGATCTTTGACAAACTCTGAAGCCGAAGCCGAGCCGAGCGAGCGAGCGACGACGACGATGCGAGGGGTCCTAATAATTAAGGAAAAATTTGTCCAAAACGATAATCAATCAATCGATCTTTGACAAAATCCGAGGCTGAGGCCGAGCCAAACAAGCGACAACGACGATGGCACGAGGGGTCCTTGTCCCTCCAACCCTTTTAGCAACTAGAGAAGGTGTAAATGTGCAGCATATCTTCATTCTGATGTTTAAGTGATCAAATGAATCATTACACAATTTAATGTCAGGAACGAAATGGTTCTCTCTGATGTATAAGTGGAGAGCATTTGGTATTCTGAAACAGAAAATCGGATATTTATTACGGCATCTTGGTCAAATTCACAATTACAACGCATTTTACAAGGTTTATCTGGGATTTTCAAAGGATCCAGCATATTATAAGCAGCACTCCCACGAATTTCAAGCATGCGATACCTGAGATGCTAAATTTGCAAGGTTTAGATCGCGCAAGAACTCTAATATTGAGAGTCTGCAACATTTATCTCGAGTGAATTTTAAGGGAAAAAAGGGCACGAGCAAGAGCTTTCGACTGTATATGATTAGGAAGAATGAGCTTTCCAAGAAATTAAATATAGTCATTAGAAGTTCCACTACTAGAAAACAGGCAAAAAGCGACCAAAGTTGGTCACAAATTGCAAAAAAACGACCAAAAAGCGACCAAAATGGCCTGGTCAGTATTTAGGTGGTCACAAAAAAATAGCGACCAAAGTTGGTCGCTAATTTGCGACCAACTTTGGTCTCTACAACAAAAGGACCACAAAAGGACCAAACAATCCGAAAAACATATAGAGACCGACTGTGGTCGCTACTTTTTTTTTTAATTAATATATTCTGGGAATTAGCGACCATGGCCAAATTGACTGACGAAGTGACTGTGACACATCAAACATTTTTAGTAGTTGCATTGAGATGCAGTCACAGTAATTGTATATTTTGATAACTACTAAATCAATACTTACTTGAGAAATGGTACGACTTCTGGACACTTTAGCAACACGTGAAGTGTAGCTGACTTGAACTCCACATCGCTCAAACTCCTCTTTCTAACATCTTTAGAACATCGGCCTGGTTGATTGAATATGGACATAAGCGGGTATGACAGATCATTCATAAGGTCGACTGTGTGCCTGTTAGGCCTATTCCTAGCACATGCCACATTACTCTCAAAATAGTAAGAGCAAAAATGGGCAGTCTCCTTTGCAAGATATGCTTCGCATATAGATCCTTCAACCCTGTTCCTCTGCCTAACGAATTGTTTGCATTTGCCGATTGTCCTATCATAATTTCAGGTTAGCCAAGAACATTAAAATAAAACAGAAAATTAGGAGTAAAAAATATAATATTACCTCTCAAATGGATACATCCATCTGCATTGAACGGGCCCTCCAAGTCGTGCCTCGTGTACAAGTTGGATTGGAAGATGTTCCATCACATCAAAAAACCCACATGGAAATATCCTTTCCAACTTAGAAGAGGTGACACGAATGTTATGGTCCATCTGCAGTAGGTTTTCTTACCTTAACGTGGAAGAACACATGTCTTTGAAGAACAAACTGATCTCTGCGATGGGTTTCCAGATTCTTTTAGGCAAACCACTAAATCAATAGGCAGTAAGGTCTCCATGAAGACATGACAGTCATGACTTTTCAAATGACTCAACTTCCCCGCCTCCATATCAACTTTGCGCCCAAAATTCGAAGCATAACCCTCAGGCATCTTCAGTTTTGCAACCCAATCACAAATTTGCCGTCGTTCATCCAAAGTGAATGTGTAACGTGCTTTGGGTTTGAACACCTTACCATTCTGTGCTGTTTGCAAGTGTAGTTCAGGCCGCCTGCAATATTCTTGCAAGTCCATTCTAGCCTTTGCATTATCCTTGGTCTTACCTTTAACATCCATCACTGTGTTGAACAGATTATCAAAATAGTTCTTCTCAATGTGCATGACATCAAGGTTGTGACGGAGAAGATTATCCTTCCAATAAGGCAGATCCCAAAATATGCTCCTTTTCGTCCAATTGTGAGTAACACCGTATCCTGGGAATCTATAAGGTGGAGCTTCGGTAACTTTACTGAAGCTCTGGACCCTCTCCCAAATTTCCTCTCCTGAAAGTATTGGAGGTGGAAAATCATATTCAATTTTATTCTTTCTGAATGCATTTTTCATCCTTCTAAACTCATGATCAGGAGGCAAGAACTGACGATGACAATCGAACCATGATTGCTTTCGGCCATGTTTCAAAGTGAACGCTTTACTATTTTCCATGCAGTATGGACAAGCTA
>MCJB01051308.1:116418-130167 GCA_002018475.1 Nicotiana obtusifolia | reverse complement strand
CTTGTTGAGCTTGCAACATATCAAATATCACTTTAAGGCTAATTTCGCCCTCCCCGCTTTGTTGAATTCTTGAACAGTTCTCCCCTCGAACACTATGTACTGAGCCTGATGCCTGGGCGGCTTCGACCGCTACATGGGAGTTAATATCGGCCGGGATTTCATGTCCGACCGAGTTGTTATTTTCTACTTGTTCGTTAGCCTCGTTCCTGAGAGGAGGTACTTGAGCCATGCTTATTATACCTTTCACGGAGAAACTTTCACAGAAACAACCGCAGAATTATACCTTCGTTATTTGGAAGAAATTTACTAATATCCTTAGCCCCACGGTGGGCGCCAAACTGTTTACCCTTGAAATTGGATAACAATTGAATTTATAGTAGGGTTAAGGATCTGTAAATTAACTTGCTATCAAATGAAGGCGAATTTCGTATGTTCGGAATTGAAGTAACAATAGAACAATCAAATTGTGGTTTTATAATAGATTGTAGGAAAGAGTAATGAGAATGCTGATTCTAAACTGATAAAAAATTTATATCTCGCCGGGAAAAAGTCCCCTGCAAAGGGGGTATGTTTCATCCTTATAAACTGACCTCCTTTGCGTGGGTTAGTGTAAGGGTTTCTACATTTAATTTACATGGGTAAGTGCAAAGGTTACATGGGTAAATGCAAAGGTTACATGGGTAAGTGCAAAGGTTACAATAAAAGCTATAAACGGATTACAAGGAAAGTCCCACTTATTATGGGACTTAATACACCTAATATTTCAAAATAACAGCATAAACATCATGGCGAGACGTAGGCATAAAATCTGTTCGGAGGCGAAGTACAAGGGATCAGGATCGACCCTCGATCGTGCGATCTCTCCCGACCAACCGAACCGATTCTGTTTCTCATATCTAACTTCGTGATTCCGGCCCAAGCAATTTGACTTCAGTAGTTTCCGACCCAGCTTTATTTATAATTATTTGACTCGGCTTTACTTAATTATATTCGACCCAATACATACATACATATATATATATATATATCAACTGATAGTTAGTCACTCAGTACTGTATAAGGCCAATCCAGCCCAGGGGAAGATCCATCCCCAAATACAAATGATCAGGGCAAGATCCATGTCCAGGGAAGATTTATCCCTCAATATAAATCAACTACGCTCACTGGGGGTGTGTATAGACTCCAGAGGGGCTCCTTCAGCCTAAGCGCTATAATAAGCCAAATCCAGGCATAAATCAATAAAAACATGTTGCGATGTGTAGCCCGATCCCATAATATCACTCACAATCAGGCCCTCGGCCTCACTCAGTCATCAAACTCTCCAGTCTCTTGGGCTCACAATGCCATGAAACTAGCCCAAAAATGATAATATGATGTGTCAATAAATAGCAACAGAGACTGAGATATGATATGAAATGAATGAACATGACTGAGTATGAATTTGCAATGTAAGCAAATAACTTATCAACATAAATGACCTCAGTGGGTCCCAACAGAATGAGCATGTAGCCTAGGCATGGTTTCTAACGTGTATCACAGCTCAACAACTCTGTACGTAGAGCTTTCATGGATACAGATAAGATTAGGTAGCTACACAGTATCACAGAAATAAAGGTGTCGCAATTCACATGGTGCATGCCCACACACTCGTCACCTAGCATGAGCGTCACCTCAACATCCAAACACATAACACGTATATTTAGGGTTCATACCCTCAGCACCAAGTTTAGTAGTGTTACTTACCTTGAACAAGCCAAATCCAACATCGAGCAAGCCAAGTGATGCTCCAAAAATACCGTCTCGTGCGTACCGACCTCCGAACAGCTCGAAACTATCCAAAGCCAACACAAGTACATCAAATAAAGTCTAAGGAAACAATTCCAATTGATAGAGGTCGAATCTTTAATCAAAAGTCCAAAATCAACCCAAAAGTCCAACCCGGGCCCGTGCCTCGGAACTCGACTAAACTTATAAAATCCGACAACCAATTCAATTATGAGTCCAACCATACTAGTTTCACTCAAATCCGATTCCTCAAAAATTCGCTTTATGGAGTTTTAGTCAAAAACCTCCCAATTTCTCTTTAAAAATCATCAACCAATTGCCAAAAATGAAGATGGATTCATGAAATAAAATCAAAACCAAGTGTAGAACATTTACCCCAATCCTTGTGATGAAAATTTCTTCAAAAGTCGCCTCAATCCGAGTCCCATATCACAAAATATGATAAAAGAACCAAAACCTCGATTTAATATTGTAACCCAGACCTTTATGCATATGCGATAAAAGAGCTGCTTCTGCGGTAAGACATCCGCTTCTGCGGAAATACACTAGGCACAGAGCCCTTGAACCTGTGGAACCATATTCCGCTTCTGCGACATCGCAGGTGCAAGCCATCATCCTCACCTGCGCAAGACCTCGCTCCTGCGCTCCATCCCTTCGCACCTGCGCATCCGCACATGTGGCCAAATCTTTGGTTCTGCGATCTTCCTCACCCAGCTCTCACCTCGCTTCTGTGACTCCTTTGTCGCATCCGCACCTGCGCAAAACCAGCCACAGGTGAGATCACACTAGATCCTGCCACCAGCAGCCTTAGACAAAATTGATCCAAACGATCCGAACCTCGTCCGAAACTCTTCCAAACCACTCGGGACCCCGTCCGAATATACCAACTAGTCCAATAATATAACGCGAACCTACTCAGAGCCTCAAATCACGCATAACAACATCGAAACGATGAATCGAACCTCGAATCAAAAATTAATAAACTTTCAACTTTCAACTTTCAACTTTCAAAATTCGCGCCGAATTATATTGAATCAACTCGGAATGAACTCAAATTTTGCACACAAGTCCCAAATGACATAACAAAGCTATTCCTATTTCTGGAACTACAATCCGAATCCGATATCCACAAAGTCAACTTCCGCTCAAACTTATGAATTTTCCAAACCTTTAAACTTCTGACTTTAGCCAGTGCCGAAACCTTCTAGAAATATCCAAATGCGAATACAGGCATGCGCCCGAGTCAAAAATCACCATCCGGACATAATAGAACCATCAAAACTCTGTTTCGGGTTCAAATTCACCAAAAGTCAAACTTGGTCAACTTTTCCAACTTAAAGCTTCAATCATGAAATTCATTCTTCCAGATCGATTCTAAATAACCTGAAAACCAAAACTGATGATTCACACAAGTTATAATACATCATATGGAACTACTCATGCCCTCAAACTTCTGAGCGAAGTGCAAATGCTCAAAACAACCGCTCGGGTCGTTACAGTTGGATTGGGTAGCTTCGCAATTGCGAGGAGTATGTTCGCATTTCTGAACTGTCAGTGATCGTAATTGCAATCTCGGAGTCTCATTTGCGACTCAGTATGTCCTTGAATTGTCTTCACATTTGCGAAGAAATGGTCCGCACTTGCGAAAGTTGGTAGTTCGCATTTGCGACTTCTGTGGCTTTAAGACAGGTTCACATTTGCGACCCTCGTCTCGCATTCGCGATGTTCGCAATTGCGATCAAGACATCGCAATTGCGACATCCCCAGCTGGGTAAAAGAGGAGGAAAACAAGACATAGCTCATTTCTCACAATTTCTCAACCCTAAACACCCTAGAGGCGATTTTCCAAGAGACTTTTCTTTCCAAATTTATTAGTAAGTGACTTTACCCCATTTCTTTTCAATTATCCATTATATTTCATGAGATTTCAACATCAAATTTAGCATTTTTATTGTAGAAACTAGGGATTTGGGTAGAATTGAATATTTTTATAAAATTGAAATTTAGATCTCGAATTGAGGTCGGATTATAAAATAAATCACATAACCGGGCTCGGGGTGAATGAATTATCGGATTTTGGTCCGAATCTCGATTTTGACCAAGCGAGCCCGGGGTTGACTTTTGTTGACTTTTCAAAAATGATCTAAATTGAACCTCTTTCATTTGGGGGTAGTTTCTAAAGCTTATTTTGAATCATTTGGTCAATAATTTTCTAGATTTGGTTGGTTTGGAGGCTTGTTCAAAAGGGAAAGTCGTGGTTGATTGATCGCTTAGGTTGCGGAGTGAGGTAAGTGTTGGGTCTAACCTTGATTTGAGGGAATTAGGAACCCTTGAACTATATGTTATGTGAATTACGTATGAAACGGCGTATTTGCGACTTCTGTGGCTCTCAGACAGGTTTGCATTTGCGATGTTCGCAATTGCGACCAAGACACCACAATTGCGACATCCGCAGCTGGGTAAAAGAGGAAAAAATGGAATTTAGCTCATTTCTCACAATTTCTCAACCCTAAACACCCTAGAGGCGATTTTTCAAGAGACTTTTCTTCCCAAATTCATTGGTATGTGACTTTAATCTATTTCTTTTTAATTACCCATTATATTTTATGATATTTCAACATCAAATTTAGGATTTTCATGGTAGAAATTAGGGATTTGGGTAGAATTAGAAATTTTTGTAAAATTGAGATTTAAACCTCGAATTGAGGTCGGATTTTCAAACAAATCACATAACTGGGCTCGGGGGTGAATGTGTTATTGGGTTTTGGTCCGAATCTCGATTTTGACCAAGCAAGCCCGGGGTTGACTTTTGTTGACTTTTCAAAGTGATCTTAATTGAACCTCTTTCGTTTGTGGGTAGTTTCTAAAGCTTATTTTGAATCATTTGATCAATAATTTTCTAAATTTGGTTGGTTTGGAGGCTTGTTCAGAAGGGAAAATCGTGGTTGATTGATCGCTTAGGTTGCGGAGTGAGATAAGTGTTGGGTCTAACCTTGATTTGAGGAAATTAAGAACCCTTGAACTACATGTTATGTGAATTATGTGTGAAGCGGCGTTTATGCGAGGTGACAAGTGGATATGCACCGTTACGTTACTTGCTTCCCTATCTTTGTTGCTTCATAATATATCTTGTTTCATGCCTTAATTGCTATATTTGTATTTGACTTTCATGTCATAATTGTCACTTGTCATTTAGTTATCCTTGTATTAAATTGAAAATCCCTTCCATAAATTCATGGTTATTTGCTACTTGTCTCTATTGCTTTTCTTGCATATCTAAATTGTTTTATATCTTGCTTGTCTTATAGTTTTATAAGATTTGTTGCCTTCTATAATGTAGGTCCACTTGTATGAGTTGTTAATTGGTAGTTATCAATGAGGTGGTAAAGTTGAGGCATTCGAGTTACTTGAGATTCCTTGAGTATTATGTGATTCTTCATTGTCTCGTACATTTACTCTCTTGATGTAGAGCTTCTTGTAAATTTTAGTTGTTGAATTCCTATTATTGATTGAAATTGTTTGGGGAGCGGGTTGCACGCCACAATGGAAATTGAAAGGTAAGAATTGAAATGGCGGAATTAGGACGGATTATGATAATGACAGATGATGAGATCAGGTTACACCGCAACTGATTGTACAAGTTGTATTTGTTTCTGACTGTTGGATTTGCCTCAGTGTTTGAGATGAGTTTGTAAGACTTGTTATTCTGGCTCTCTGGTAGTTGAATTTTGAGTTTGTTGTTACGAGTTAACTGCTTTATTTCCATACCTGTCTTTTCTGTTATTATTATTATTGCGTACAGGTTATTGTAAGTGACCCGCCTTAACCGCGTCACTACTTCGTCTAGGTTAGGCTCGGCAATTACAGAGTACATGGGGTCGATTGTACTCATACTACACTCTACACTTCTTGTGCAGATACCGGAGTTGGTCCTAGCTGTGCTGAGTGAGGTTTACTCAGATCTAGATATCACTGGAGACTTGAGGTATAGTTGCACGGCGTCTGCAGCCCTGCTGTTTATTTTGAATCAGACAATTATGTTTTATTCAGACCATTATCTGTAGTACTCTAGACATGTATTCGTTACACCAGATCCGGGATTGTATTTGGATTTTATCGTTTATTAGTTTATCACCTTATTTCATACTATTCAGTTTTGTTGTTGTTATTAAATTTCAAATTGTTAAAGATGGTTAATAGATGCAGCTAAAGTTAGCGTGACAGGATAATATTAGTGACTATGATATGCTTGAGAAAACGTTCATAGCGTTTCATGCCTCCAACATGGTCCTTCAATAGCAGTATTGAGAGAAAGGTTTCAAGAAGTACTCTGAGTTGATTTCTCTGCTCCTTGTAGCCGAACGAATTAATGAGTTGCTCATGAGAAATCACGATAATCGGCCCATTGGGTTTACACTATTGCTCGAATTAAATGAGGTGTATTTTCATTATGCTAAGTGTGGAAAAGGCCGTGGCCCTGTTCGTGGTCGTGACCATGGACGTGGCTAAGGAAGAATTTTTTTTGGTTTTAATCATCCAAAAAGAAAAATAACCACTAAAAGTGGAAAGGGAAAGACGAGAAACCGAAAGCATAGGGTTCAGAAACTGAATGCTATCGTTGCGGTGAAAAATGACATTGGGCAAATATTTATCGTACACCAAGACATTTGGTTAAGTTTTATCAAGCATCTCTAAAGAATAAAGGCCCTGAAGCTAATTTTGTCTCTGACAATGAATTTGACATCACTCACTTGGATGTGGCAGATTTTTTTGAGCACCCTGATGGAAAAAAAGACCATTTGATCGGTGATGAATCCGTGGTTAAAGATGATTGAGTAGTTTGATTTTTATTTTTGCCTATTCGTAGTAGCTAGTGAATAAACAATATGTAATCACAATTCTTTGTATGAGTAATAATTATTTATTTTATGGAATAATGTTTGTTCGTTTTGATTAAAAATAGCTCTAGCATTCGTTTTAAATAATGTTTCACTGAAGGTACGGATACATTTCTTGTCGCTTCTTATGTTGGAATGGACTAAATTCTAGTATGTTCATGTGAACGGTAGCAAGCCAACAAAGCTAATGCTAAACGTGTAGCAATAGAAGTACACAACAGTTGCACTAGCTAATTTCCAAGAAAATAATTCGTACTGCAATCGTATACTTAAGGATGGGTACGTTAGCGATTATTTAAACTTAGAATAAAGTGATTTCATTAATTACTTTTTCAAACAAAAGGAAAGTTTTTGAGTTGCTGCTATGAATTCAGACGAAAAAAACTTTATGGGATATAAAATTTTGTATAATTAATGAACTCATAATGTGCATCGAAAGTATTTGATTTTAATGATTTATACATTGTTCAGTTTTATTTTGTTATGTTGAACTAATAGGCCATGCTTGTGAAATACGATTTGTGGTAAATATAAAAGTAAATAACTTATACGTGCATATAAATTTACTGTAGTTGTATTAGCCATATGTGTAGTTTACTTATAATTGTATTATTTTTAACTACGTAATTATTTGTACATAATTAGAGTTTGCTCAAAATTGCATTAAAAGGTCATTATTGAATCACTGATTTAATTTTGTTTCTTTTCCTTTTTATCTGAAAATACTAACGTTTATTCGTACATTTTTTTTTGTATGTCAAACCATGGGAAGCAAATATGGATATCTTTTAAAGTAAACTTGGATCAAAGTTCAATTGTAAAAATATTTGTTTAATTGATTCATGTACGACACATAAAGTATTCAAAGAGAAGAAATATTTCTCTCTTTTAAATATGTGTAAGGCAGATGTTACTACAATTTCTGATAGTAGTAATTTAATTGAAGGCTATGGAAGAACTATTATAACTCTGTCTATGAGAATAATACTTATCATAGATAATGCAATATTCTCCTCCAAGTCCAAGAGGAACTTGTTGAGTTTTAAAGATATCCGCCGAAATGGATATCATATTGAGACCATAGATGAGAATAATCTTAAATATCTCATCGTTACCAAGAATGTCTCTGGCCAGAAAAGGGTTATTGAGAAGTTCTCATCTTTGTCTTGTGGCCTGTATTGGACAATAATTAGTGCAATCGAGGCACATTCTATTGTAAACCAAAAGGTTACCGACTTTAATACTTTTGTACTTTGGCATGATCAATTGGGACATCCTGGATCAATTATGACGAGACGAATTATAGAAAACTCAAATGGGCATCATTAAAGAATTTAAAATTTCTTTTAATTAATGAATTTTCTTGCACTTCTTATTATCAAGGCAAATTAATTATTAAACCATCACCAACAAAGGTTGGGATTGAGTCCCCTGCATTTTTGGAAGGCAAAACGACCTTCCGACCATTTAAACTTGTATCGGGTTGCCAACCCGGTAAATGAACTTATAAGTTTTTCAATTTAGCACCTCCACTTTATAGAATAAGGAGTAGTAAACGCCTCTGACGGTTGACAATGCATACGTGAAAGAAACATTAGTTACATGGCCAACCTACGTGCAAATCACACCTAAATGGCGCGTGAATGTAGTAATTTTAATTAAAAAATATTAAAATAAACAAAAATATATAAATAATAACAAAAGATAAAAAATAATAAAAAAGCAAAATTAAGATCCCAATACTTCCTCCCACCTCCTTCGTTCTCACCTCTTTACCCCATTCTTTCCGTTTCTTATCCCATCCCTCACCCCAACCTTTCCTCCTCAGGCCTCTTCATTCTTTTCATTTTATTAACCTTTAGTTGAAAAGGAATAAGAGCTTTTTTTTTAATCGAGTATAAAATTTTGGAGAGAAGAAAATAACCCACAACTTGATGTTCGGTAGAAAAATCGCATCGATTTCTTCGATCCGGTCATTACTCCGATGGTGATGGATGATTTTTCGATGAAGTTCTGGTGAAAAAAAGGCTCTTTTCTTCACATTTAACTGTTTGGAGTATATTTTTTTTTTGTAGTATGTTTTTTCCAACGAAAGGGGTGGTTGTGATTTATGGTTAAGGTCACTATTAGAAGCTTTCCGATCTGACCAATGCTCATCTCTTTTCCTTTTTTAAAAAAATAAATAGCGGCAAGAGTGAAATTGGTGAGAAGGAAGTTTTGACGGAGATGGTGATTGAGGTGGTTGTAATCAAATAGAATAAGATGTTTGGTCAGAGATGATTAACAAAATGAGTAGGCAACACGGAGAGTGTACTATTTGTCGCCGATCAGAGACATTACAAGGGAGTTCTCGGCCAACTTAAGTCTATTGCTAGTTTATGATTTTCTTGCAGGTCTCAATTGTGGTGGAGGAGAAAAGAAAGAAAAAAATAAGTTAAAAAATTTAACAAATTAGAATTAAAAAGGTGGGACCTACAAATTATACATATCAAATTATGAAAGGTTAACCATATGACATGCCATTTGTGTCACAGCAATTGAGGAACACATTCAGACCTATGTGTTTATTACTCCTTATTATGTGAAGTAGAGGTGCTAAATTAAACTTATAAGTTCATTTACCGGGTTGACAATCCAGTGCAAGTTTAAGTGGCCAGGATGCCGTTTTGCCTATATGAAACATATACAAAGGGATATTTATGGACCTATTCACCCACTTAGTAGGTCGTTTAGATATTTTATGGTCTTAATAGATGCATCTTCTATATGGTCTTATGTGTGCCTATTGTCATCTCACAACCTGATGTTTGCAAAATTAATGGTACAAATAATTCAACTACGGGCATAATTTTCCGATAATCCAATTAAGTGTAATCGACTTGATAATACTGCTGAGTTTTCATCCCAAAGCATTTAATGATTATTGCTTATCAATTGGGATAAAAGTGGAACATATTGTAGCTCATGTTCACACTCAAAATGGCCTTGCATAATCTTTGATTAAACGTCTGCAATTGATAGCATTAATCATGAAAACGAGATTGCCAACTTCTGTTTTAGGTCATGCCATTTTGCATGCCACAATGCTAATTCGTCTCAGACCAACAAAGTATCATAAATATTCCCCATTGCAATTAGTTTGGGTCATGAACCTAATATATCCCATTTAAGAATTTTTGGATGCGCAGTATATGTGCCTGTAGCACAGCCACATCGCACCAAGATGGGTCCCCAAAAAAACGTTAGGCATATATTGGGTTTGAATAACCCTCCATTATTCGCTACCTCAGAACATTAACAGGAGATTTGTTCACTGCTCGATTTGCAGATTGTCAATTCGATGAGACTTTCCCAAAATTAGGGGGATAAAATGGTGAGACCAAACAAAAAATTTTGTGAAAAAATCCATCGTTGTCTTATCTTGATCCACGTGCCTCTATTTGTGAAATTGAGGTGAAAAGATTATCCATTTGCAGAAAATAGCAAATCGAGTGTCAAACGCATTTACGGATCTGAAAAGGATAACAAAATCACATATCCCTCAAGAGAATGTTTCAATCTGTATTGATGTCCTATTGGACAATCTTCTTGTGTCATAACTAATAAGTCAAAAGCATGCCTAAAGCGTGGCAGACCATTGGGTTCTAAGGATTGAAATCCTATAAAAAGAAAAATAAATGATCAAGATGACACTACGAAAGAGTCTCCTAAAGAAATCCATGATTTAACAAATTTTGAGATTCATGAGGAGATCACTGAGCCTGAGACTCAAGAAAATAAGGAGCTTGCTATCATTAAATCCAATCAATATTGAGATGAATTTGAATCGATTGGATATAGTGGTAGATTACGCCTTTGCATATAATATTGCATCTAGAATTATGCAAGATAGTGAGGATCTTGAACCTCAATCTATTGGAGAATGTCGACAAATATGTGATTGGCCAAAATGACAAGAAGCAATCCAATCCAAGATTAGATTCACTTGCAAAACGTGAAGTTTTGGGGCCAATAGTCCAAACACCTAATGGTGTTAAGCCTGTTGGCTATAAATGGGTCTTTGTACGTAAGTGGAATGAGAAAAATGAGGTACAAAGATATAAGGCACGCCTTGTTGCACGAGGATTTTCACAAAGGCCCTATGTCGATTATGAAGAGATATATTCTCCTGTTCTGGATGCAATAATATTTCCTTATCTTATTAGTTTTGTTGTCCATGAAAAGCTTGACATGTATTTAATGGATGTGGTTACATCCTATCTTTATGGCTTACTTGATAATGAGATATACATGAAAATTTCTGAAGGATTTAAAATGCCTGACACACATAATTCAAAGTCCCGGAAAATATTTTTAATCAAATTGCAAAGGTCTTTGTATGATCTAAAGTAATCAAGACGAATATGGTATAACTGCCTTAATGAGTATTTATTTAAGAAAAGTTATATAAATGATGCCATTTGTCCATGTGTTTTATTAAAGAAAACAACATCGGAATTTGTTGTACTTGCGATATTTGTCGATGACATAAACCTTATTAGCACTCCTACAAAACTCCAAAAGGCAATTGCTTATTTAAAGAAGGAATTCGAGATGAAAGATCTCGCAAAGACAACATTATGTCTCGGTTTGCAAATTGAACATTTGGCTAGTTGAATTTTTGTTCATCAATCTGCCTACACAGAAAAGGTTTTCCATGGATGGAGCACATTCGTTAAGTACTCCGATGGTTGTTCGATCACTTGATGTGAATAAGGATCCGTTCCGATCTCAAGAAAAGAATGAAGAGCTTGGTTCTGAAGTACCATGTCTTAGTGTAATTGGTGCATTAATATATCTTGCTAATACTACAAGGCTTGATATAACTTTTTCAATTAATGTCTTAGCAATATATATTTTTGCTTCTGCAAGAAAATATTGGAATAAAATCAAACACATATTGCGGTATCTAAAAGGGACTGCCAATATGGGCTTATATTATGGAAATAAAGGCATCCCCCATCTTGTTGGTTATGGCGATGCTGGGTATTTATCTGATCTACACAAGGCTCGATCTCAAACAAGCTATGATTTACATGTGGAGGTACTGCTATATCTTGGCCATCGACTAAGTAATCAATCGTGGCTACTTTATCTAATCATGTTGAGATAATTGCTATTCATGAAGCAAGCCGAGAATGTGCGTGGTTGAGGTTTATAATACATCTTATTTGAGAAAAATATGATTTGAAGTGTGACAAACTACCCACAATTTTGTATGAACACAATGCAGCATGCATAGCCCAATTGAAGGGAGGATTCATAAAGGAAATAGGACAAAGAATATTTTACCAAAGCTATTTTTCACTCATGATTTTCAAAAGAACAGTGATATCAATGTGCAACAGATTAGTTCAAGTGATAATATGCTGATTTGTTCACCAAATCTCTACAGGCGTCAACCTTCAAGAAGCTAGTGTACAAGATTGGGATGCGAAGATTCAAGGATGTAAAATGATGCTTTCATCAGAGGGAGTTAATGCGTTGTACTTTTTTTCCCTTATAAGGTTTGTCCCACTGTTTTTCTTGCAAAGTTTTTAACGAGGCAACTAAAAGGCATATTTCTAAATATGTGTACTCTTTTTCATTCACTAAAATTTTTTCCCATTGGATTTTATTTTAGTTAAGGTTTTAACGAGGCACATTAGATGTCATTCAAGGGGAGTGTTATAAATAAAATTGTATTCTAGGTGAGTGTCTATCTTTTAGAGAGTTTATTATTTTGTGGCTAAGTTATTTTCCTCTGTAAATTTATTCCATTGTAATTGATTTCAAAATCAATAGAATTTTCTCTAAAGTTCTTTGCAATATTCTTCTTTTATTTCACTTAGTTTATTTTATTTGGTTTTTCTTATTCTTTATTGTAATTTTGTTTCCTCCACAACGTTAACGGTGCAGGATCCGAGCCACCACGCTGTCATAGACCCACGGAGCACAGAATCATTCAGTTCCTTCGCTGCACAAAATAACTCTCCAAAAACCAGCTGATCAATCCTCGCTCGTTTACCGGCCCGTCTCCCTCTTTCCTCGATCGGAGATCAGTGCGTTTAATCGGAAGTTAAGAGGATGTTCAAGTTTTTGAAAGGCGTCGTCGGCGGATCTGGAACGGGACTCAAGGATCTGCCTTACAACATCGGCGAACCTTATTCCTCTGCTTGGGGATCTTGGGTTCACTACCGTGGCACCTCCAAGGTTAGTTCTCTCCGTTTTCCTCTACTCAATTATGCAGTTATCTTATCTCATTTTGCATTTATCCGAGCTGATAATTGCTTTGGTTTGATGTTTTATTACCAGTTTCCTATTATCGTGCGCTGCCCTTCCGCAAGTGTTATTTAGTTGTGGAATTTATCACATTTACTTCTGGACATGCTTAAGAAAAGATTAATTTTGTTTTACATGATGGATCATACTGAAGACTACGAATGCATTGGAATTTTAAATTATGCAACGTAGGAGATCTTTCAGGCAGAATTTAGGAGTATACTTATGCTCTATTTCTGTTACTTTGCTAGTTCTTAGGAGTTACAGGTTAGCTGCTGGATTGATTTATAATAAAAAGGCACTATCCCACTATACTCAGGGTGGCACAGCTAGTTGGGTAGATCTATTCTGGTTTTCACTTGGACATCTCTTGAATTGCATTTTGCTCAAGTGCATTATCTGATTGCTGAAAACTGTCTTATACTTGTGATGAACAAGTCTGACTGACAGATCTTCTTTAAGCTGTCTAATGAAGAAAAAACACATGATCATATTGCAAAGCACTTAATAGTATCTTCAAGCCACTCATGTGGTCTCATGCATCATTAGATGCCAAACTCTATTTGTGCACAGTTTTTGGGGATAGTTTCCTGTGCTTGCTCTTTTTGGAGATCATATTCATCCATGTAACTTGTGAAATTGACTCAGTTCTAGATCTTATGTTGTTTTCTCTGCTAGCATGGTATGTACTCTAGGAAATGTTGAGGGTTCTTTTTAGCTTCCTAATGCATAAGAATTTCTTCAACCTATTTATCCTCCCCCCCCC
>MCJB01051308.1:79444-100437 GCA_002018475.1 Nicotiana obtusifolia | reverse complement strand
TCCCCTTTTTTTTTGGGTGTGTGTGTGTGTGTGTGTGTTTGTTTTGTTGTCTGTTCTTTTTCCTGTAAGCTTTATTTTTCAATTTTACCAGTCGCTCCAAAAGACTCGCATAATGGTGAACCTTGGTCGGAATGTTGAACACATTACTTCCAATTTCAAGTTAAGGCAATTTGTAATTGATGGCGAACCTTTTTCCTGGGACTAGGGGTGATCATAAAAATCTTAAAACCAAAAACTGAACCAAGTCGACCAAAAAAAATGGTTACTTTTTTGGTTTGATTTGGTTTTGGATTTGAATTATAAATACTGATTAAATTTAATTTGGTTTTGGTTTTAATCGAAAAATAACCAAAAAAAATTGAACCAAACCTATTATAGAAGTAGCTATTTTAAATTTATTATTTTACCTATATATGTATGTATTTTCATACAAAGTTTCTAAAATTCAATGGTATATGTTAATTGTTTGCACTTTTAGTCTAGTTCTTTACTATTATAATAATCTAGCTCGTCTTTTACATTCTAGTTTGATTGGTAGTTTTCTATTGCTAAGTATAAGAATTTATTTCATGTTAAAAATGATCTATTTTTAATTGAGTTCTTTAATTATTTATCACTATTTGATTCAATTATTGTCAATATATCTTGGTAAATGATAGATTTCTAAAAGAGTAATTGGTTTGATAATGTTACGTTGAAAATGTAGTTGGCGAAATATGTATTTGGTAATGAAGGTCTCATATTTAAAAAAAATTCGATAAATAATCGAAAAATCGAAAAACCAAAAAAACCCGACATAAACCGAAGCCATAAAAAATCGACTTAATTGGTTTGATTTCATTCTAATATTTAAAAAACTGTGACTTATTTAGTTTGGTTTCTTTTTAGAGAAAAACCGATCCAAACTGAACCATGATCACCCCTACTTGCAACACATGAATTTTGCTTCTAATTTGACAATGTAATAATAAAGTCACGAAATTATTATTTGTCAAATTAAAGTAACAAATTTTACCTAGTATAACAGTAAGGTCAATTAAGCAAATTTTACCTAGTATAATAGTAAGGTACTAAAATTTACCCTATAATAGTAAATTCACAAAATATTTTCACATTAAAATAATTGAACTTTTATTTACTATAACAATAAAATCACAAATTTTACTTATTATAACGATAAAACCTGCCCATCAAGCTGATTCTACTATTATAAGATTAAGTTGTAGCGGGTAAATTTTGTTATTTTGATGTGACAAAAAATGATTGTTACTTTACTATTATAGTTGGTGGAACTCAAAAACGTGAAATTAACTTCTTTTCTTGTATGCAGACTTCTCAATCTTCCGAAGAAAAAAAGAGTTCAGAAAAACAAACGGCATCTACGAAGAATTGTCTAAATTTTGAGGTTTAACATGGAAAAATATCTCAAGAAATTTAAAATAACAATTTAGGTAAACAAAGAATATATTCGAAATAAAGTTATTCTTCCACCAAATTATCTGATTGAGGAACATGGTTTCTTGGGTTGTTAGCATTTCTTTATCATTTGTCTTCTAATATTTTTTATAATGCTAGTGTCCGGCCAGCTTGTATGTACTTTGACTGTTTCATCTGATACCTACTACCTTCTATCAACATCGGTTAATAGAACATGAACCAAGAGATAAAAAACTGTATTGAACGTATTTCGGTTCAGCAAAAGATCTCCCTACGATCCAAAAATCTAGTAACCTGAACCGAACTGACCAAAAACTAACTGAACCAACCGGATTCACACCCTTATTCGGTCTTGTGGCCAGTGAGAACGAATCTTGAATCAGCCTCTGTTTGTGACAGTGACTCTTGTCAAATGAATTACCCTGGGAAATAGAGCAGGAGAGACCACAACAATCCCCGATCATAGGAAGTTCTGACTTCCAAGCTTTTAGCTTTCCCGGTGGGAATTGGTGCATCATCTGTCAATAATATTAATGCATTCGAAATGTAAGATTGATCAGCAGTCTTAACCATTCAACATGGCAAATCAATGCTCCAATAGGGTGACACTCGAGTCCACCTCAATTTTGAAAATGCAAGTTTCCCTCTTACAGCCTAGTTAACGCACGTGTTCGTTAGCTAGGTAAAGAAAACTATATCCTGTGCTTATCTCATATTGTCTCAGTCTCATAATCTCCTTCGTTTTTCATGATACTTCTGAGACTTTGCAGTGTCTCATTGATCTCAATTGTCCTTGGGGACGATGAATCACTTGAGAAGAAAACATCAAGTTTATTTTTCACCTCAATCCAACTACATCCAGGGTTCTTCTTCAAACCTTTCTGCCTCATCAGAGCCCTCAAACTTGCTGCTTCTTCCCTCAGTCCAGCTTCCACATAGAGATTTAAAAGTTGAACGTAATTGCTGCCTCTGTTTGGTTCCATCTTAAGAAGGTTATTGGCAGCTATTTCTCCAAGCTCTACGTTTTGATGGACCCGACAGGCAGACAAAAGGCAAAGCCACACGCCCCGGTCAAGTTCCGCCACCATATTTTGTATGAAATTATATGCATCATTCAAGCGTCCAGCACGGCCTAGAAGGTCCACCACATTTATGTAGTGGTCCATTTGAGGTTTTATTCCATACTCTTCCATTAAGTGAAATAATTTAAAGCCTTCATCCACTAAACCAGCATGGTTGCAAGAGGAAATTAAGGAAAGAAAAGTTATGCCATCGGGTTTGACTCCGTATTTCCTCATCTCATTGAACAAGTTAATAGCTTTACTGCACTCACTGTGAGATCCATACCCTGCAATCATCGTATTCCATGTTACTAAGTTCCTTGTCGACACGTACTGGAATATACGCTCTGCATACTTTAAGCATCCACTTTTTATATACATATCAATTAGTGCATTTTCTACTTGATTGTCTTCTAGAATTTGATGCCTTATTTGGTAACAATGAATTGCCTTTCCTTGAATCAGTATCGTTAAAGATGAAACAGCAGCAAGGGCATTAGTAAGTGTAACAGAGTCCGGATACAATCCTTGCTGCACAAGTTGAGGAAGAAGATTTAAAGAGAGATCTGGTAAGTCATTTTTCGAATAGCAAGTGATCAGAGAGTTCCAAAGCACCAAACTCTTATAAGCAACACCAGTGAAAACCTTTCCAGCTATCTCCGGCTCGCCACAATTAGAATACATATCTACAAGAGAACTGCTTACTGAACAATCTAATTCTACTCCACTCTTGACTGTGATTCCGTGGATAGAGCAACCTAATTGTAAGCTTTCTAGTCCTGCACTAGCATTTATCACCATTGCCATTATATCAGCATCTGGATTAGCATTATCAGTCTCCATCTCTTTATATATTTCCAATGCCTCCTTGAATTTCTTATTTTGACAAAGACCTGAGATCATTGAGCCCCATGCAACCACATCCTTCTCCTCCATTCTACTGAAAACTTGAAGAGCTTCCTTTAACATTCCACATTTTGAGTACATTGTCACTAGAGCACTTTGCAACGCAATGTTATTCTGTATTGGTTTCTTTATCAGTTCACCATGAATTGCCCTAGCTAAATCATAAGATTCAGTCATGCTGCATGATATAAGAATATTTGACAGGGTGAAAGAATCAGAAGGAATGACTCTTGATCGCATCTCATTATACACACGCAGAGCATCATCGTCTCTGCCATTGCCTACATAAGCTGAAATCATAGAATTCCACACTTCAACCTCTTTATCTAATACAGAATCAAAAGCCTTGTCTGCATCTTCCAACATTCCAACCCTTGCATACATGGACAACACCGATGTACAGACATAAGGATCATCCTCAAAACCCATTTTGACAACATCCGAATGAACATGCCTGCCGAAATCTATATCTTCACCCTCAGAACAAGCCTTTATAGTACTAGAATAAGTCGTTGACATAAGTTTGCAACCCCTATTCTTAGCTAAAGTATATAATTCCAAGCTCTTTCTCCATAACCCATTCTCGCATAACCCCCGAATTAATGCATTCCACATTACAATATTGTACTTGTCTTCTACACTCTCAAAAATGCACCAAGCATCTCTTGGCCTACCACAATTAGAGTACATATCAATCAATGCAGTAACCACAAAAGGATCATGACCGAAAGAGTTTCTAACAACATAAGCATGAACTTCCTCTGCTTTGGCAAAACTGACACGACCATTAAACAACCCCAAAAGAATACTAAGAGAGTACTCATCAGACTTGACACCAAGCTCTTGCATTCTTCTAAACAAACCCATACACTCCTCAGTAAGCCCATTTCTGATATACCCATCTAGCATAGCATTCCATATAGTTACATCCAGAACCAAATCTTTACATTCAGAAATAAAATCAAACACTTGGACTGCACTACAAAGTGACCCACATTTCACGTACATGTTGACCAGGGAAGTGATGATAAAAGGGTCATATTGAAGACCCATTTTGATGATTGTGCCATGGATTGTTTTCCCAGTATGAAGATTTGGAAGAAAGGCGCAAGCTTTTAGGAGAGCAGGAAAAGTGAATTTGGAGGTGTTGAGAGGAAAATGAGGTTCTTTAGAGTAGGCTAAGAGAGCTTCAAAATGGTTTCCTTGTTGGATAAAAGTTTTGATTTTTGAATTAAGCCAAACAAGAGAATGGATTGGATTCAGAGTGGAAAATACACGGTATTTGAAGCAATGGAAACGCATAGCATCTCATCTTCCTAAGTTCGGCAAATGTCACTGACAAACTGGAGAAGGTGGAGTTGCTCCTCTGCACTTCAAGCGGAAAATATGTTCTATTTTGTTTCTTGTGTTGTAAAGATTGGTCTAAGTGTGCGTGTGTGAAATGGTTTTCTTTGAAGACGCTTGGAAGTAAACTTGTTAAAAACCTTCAGTGATTTTATGTTTAACATATACAGTGTGCAAATACATATGGTGAGAATAGTATGTATCAAGTAAGATTTTTAATTTAGCGACTTTTACATATCTGTTACGGATAGAACATAGGTGATTTGAAATTTTTAAAAAATAGTTTGTTATATTTCAGATTTCCATCAATTGACTTAAAAATATTTCATGACCCAATATAATTAGATAAAATATTGTTAGTTAACAAAAATTATGTAATAAAGAAACTAAGATAATCCACCATTATAACACTTTTATCTGGTAGTATAGTGTAGACTGCAGACACATCAGGAAGGATAGAAAGTCACTTTTTTCTTTTTGGCTAATTCAATTTTCATAGAAATGCTCTTTCTTTCGGACAGGAAATCATATATTGCAAGAGAGAACCTCTATAAAGAATACACGCATTACAGCCTTAAGGTTAACTTTCTCTTCCAAATTCAAAGAAAAACAAATAACAGGGGAAAAAACAAAGAGGTTTGTCATTGAATGTCATAAAATCACTTAACACAGAATAACATGCGTCTTGATACTTCTAAAGTGATTTGGTTTATTATAAGAAAAGATACATAATGGCCTCAAATTTAAATGACAGCTAATACTACTCAAAATAATTCACTAAACTAATTTAAATGACAACTCCTAATGTTCACAATGATTATTACTAAGGAGAACATAACTTCCAAAAGGTAAATCTACGTGATTTGGTTAAGGAAAACTAATACAAGTTATATTTGCCTTAAATATGTGAAAGCATAGTCCTAAAGTTTTACACCAACATTAGCGTACTATCAGATTACAAAAAGAAAAAAAAAATCAGCTGACAGAACACTCTTATGCAAAAAATTTGAGACTACAAATCAAGAATTGTAAGTTCCTTCAAATATAGTCATTCAAATAGTGTTATTGATGACTAATTACAAGCTCCAGCTTGACTCGAAGTTTTAAATCATACTTGGGCATGTATAACTAATAACGTGGTGAAAGAACTCAAAGACAGATTTAGTCACAACCATATAACTTGGAGACTGTCAGCTGAGACGAATCTAAGATTTATATTTAGATGGTTTAGAATGAATCTAATACTCGCACAAACGTTAAAATTTTTGCATATGTACTTATGGCGAGCCGAAAGCAATAGATTCAGATTTAAGTTGAACCCATGGAACACGCTCTATGTCCGCCTCTGACTGTCCGCACTGTGCAGCCACTAAACAGGCAAAGATCCTTATGATAACATCTTGATTTTGAGCCTCAGGGAGCAACTACGCCATTCACGGGTTGTATTTGTGTTAAGGTTTCACCCAGCAGATATCGTCATCTTTCTAATGCCAGTGCCTTGTTTAAACTTCTTCAACCTGCATATTAGAATCAAAACAATTGGCAGTCAGTAATACAGGTTGTATAAAAGTGTTTCTAGAGTCATATTGACATGAAAAAGTCCCTTTTAGAAATTGATTAAGCATGAGAGCAACCTGAGGGAGATTCATCAACTCAAAAACAGCTTTTGTGGGTGTTAGTTCGTTGTCGATAATCCTTGCAACTGCTGTTAAAACTGGCATTTTAACCTTGTACTTTTGCGCTAAAGCAATCACAGCTCCAGCTGTTGTAACCCCTTCAGCTACCTAAAAATGTAGTAGCTGTAAAAGAGATAGAACAGACAAAACCACAAAATGCCACAGCAGCAATAATTTTTTATACCTGATTCATAGAACTAAGTATATCGTCAAGTTTTTCGCCCGATCCCAGACGAACTCCAACTGTTCTGTTTCTTGAAAGACTTACGAAGCATGTGAGCATAATATCTCCAGTTCCTGATAGACCAGTTAATGTTGTTGACTTTGCACCCATCTTAATTGGAAAGAGAGATTAGTGTCAACCAGTATTTTAGGATAAAGATAATCAAGCATTCAAGCTGATAGTTCTAATCACAGCTTGTTCAGAAAATATGAACACGTCGACTTGATGCTTGAATCGATAGCAGCAAAAATACTTGGGAACAGAACATGAAACCTTTATAGCAGTGCCTAATATCTCATACATGGAATTGATGCTTGATTTATAATAATCAGTCAAATAGCTGCTTGAAAGTCATGTGGAAGATTAATAGACGGAAAATGCAGAAACTTCTACGATGTGATTAAAGCCAACTAACCTTTGTTGCCAACCATCGAATCTCAGAGCAACCTTGTGAAACAAGAGCTGCCATGGAATTGTTACCAAGATTTAGTCCTTCCACAATGCCAGCTGCAATTGCCAACACATTTTTCAATGCACCTGCAATTTCAACCCCTGTAACATCACTGTAACATCAGGAGTTACAAGCAAGCATTTGGAGTGCAAAACCTTTACAAATGTTAACTTTGTTCGAACGTACTCCAGACACTTCTACACATAGTAGGTAACCAGGACTAGGTGCAACCAGACCATCTATCCCCCCTGGAATCCAACAGCAGAAATTGCATTAATTACAGTGTATCTAATTTTGTACAGAGGAGAACCCTCTGCACAACTCTCCTTCCCTCCAAAAGAAAGAAAGGACAGTGGATCTAGCATTGCACGCTGAAGAAAGCAATCTTCTTTTTCTTTCTTTTCTTTTTTTTTTTTTTTTTTTTTTTTTTTTTTTTTTTTTTTTCTTTTTTCATTTATCAGCAGAACTTCAATACAATCCATAATAGTTTGAAATATATGCTCCTCCGAAACAGATGAGATCCAATCAGACAAAAGACATCAGAGCTTTAACAACTAAAATTTTATAAAATAAAACAAAAACTTTGACGAGTTACTTAATTTTTTAGAATCAAACTTTAATACTTCATAATATTTCATAATGTTGCTTAGAACAAAAGAATTCTTATTTCCAGCTGATGATCCTTCAAGGTTCAAGAAATCCACCCAAAATATCCAAGGTAGGATAACCATCAAACATATCCTATTAGAGCACTACAATGTCGTGTTTCTCTTGAAGATATGGGAAGACAGAAAAGGGGTGTCAAGAAGTCCCCTAGCTGTAGTGGTAAGATTCTATGATAGACTTGCAATCAAAATGTTACTGCTCTGATCACTGATTGAAATACCTTGATGTGTTGATTCTCAGGTTTCTACAAGCCATAAGTTGCTGAACGGAATTTGCCATCTTTTTGTCTTTTGAAGCTACTACCATTGCTGCACAAGCAAAGCAAGGCTTATTTTTGAACTTCAAGACAAAATAAATTCTCAAAACAGTCCAAACAACCTGTTGGTAGTTCATTCATCAGCTCTAGTGCAAAGGAAGGACCAGATAGAGCAACATAGGGTTGGCGAGGATTTTTCAGTGCTTTGGGAATTATCTGAGACATTGTTCTTAATGTGTTTAGCTCCAAACCCTTGCTGAGAGATATGAAAGGCAAGCCTGGATCAACATGGTTGGCAATTTCCTCAAGGAAGGATGAGCTGAACTGCAATAAGATATAATTGGTTAATGCACCTCAAGGTCAAACTGGTTGCAAAATAAGAGATCAAGCAATTCAGAATAAATGGACAAAGTTAAGCTGCATATCCATGCAAATAAGAACTAGGATATGAGATAATAATTTTGCTTCCATGGTTCCAGCAGAGTTCATAGCACTATAAACAACGTTGAACTAAGAAAACATAAAATATACCTGAACAGGTACAGCATGGAAGCAAAAATCTGCACCTAGCAGTGCAGCTTTTGCATCTGTAGTTGCAATGACATTTTCTGGTAGCTTGTGCTGTGGAAAATATTTACTGTAGCAAAAGAGAAAGGAAAAGGTTACGAAGCAAAAAAATGATAAGAAGTACCTAAACTGGCAAGCTTTGCCTATTAACATGAAAACCCAGCAGATCAAGAACATCTCTCTCTATATGCACTCGCCACCCTTTTTATCTGATGGACTGAGTGGAATTAGCTGGGAGTTTGGTCCCGTTGATAGCTATGCTTCTGGTTATGTTAAAAACCAAAAGTATATACAAGACCAGAATTAACGTCAAAAGCTTACCAATTACGGTGTTCCTCGTTTATTGATCGACAGACTTGAGGATCTCTTACAAGCATATTCACTTCCAACTGGGGCTTTCTCGTTGCAACATGAGCAGCCATTGCTGTTCCAAAAGATCCACCTCCAAGAACCACTATCTAGGACCAACGGATATTAAAAAGTCTATCAATCAGCACTGAAATTAAATTCACCCAACCCAAGAACCATCAACAAGGGGGAAATGGAAGAAAAGAAAGAAGCCAGTAAATTTAAGGACACAGTTTTTCAACTTCTTCTTTCTTTCTGCAGCAGGGGTGGGAGGCATTTCATTTCTAATTACATGATGATCTAGGGGTTAATTGAAGTTGAAAGAGGGATACCCCTTTTCGTTGTGGATTCTCAGGGGTATTCTTGAATTAGAAACCATAAGTGAGCGGCTAGAGGGAACCTTTCTGGTTTTTAAACTTCCTTTCATATCTAAGCAGAAAAAATTCAAAAGTAGTTCTACCCTCCAGTGAAAATAAGTAGAAAAATGTTCATGTTCTAGACTAAGCATTTTAAGATGTGCATAAAATGGGAAAGGAAATTACTACAATGCTGAAGCATAACATAAAGAAGTCAAACCGTAATAGGACACTTAAAGAGGGGGAAAAAAAGGAACACTGCAATGTTTAAACACAATAAGAAGCAAAGATGCCATGCTTCTAGTACACTCAATATTAGCAATGAATACAATTTCTGTAAGAAGATACGAGAACTGAGCCAAACAAGTATTTACTATTTAGCTTGTGGTGATTCTCTTAGGTTGATTAGAAGTCAGTCTAGGCTATTTTACTGCCACCTTTTCTTGGCTCTAATGTCAATGTTGATACATCAATGCTCTTAATGGAGAGTTGGAGACCTTTGTTTTTATGTTGCTTTTCTTTTTTGTAGAATTAATAAATTGTTTATGCTTTTAGAGGGGGAAAAGAATAAAAGAAGGAAAATGGATAAGAAAGTAAAAATGAAAATCGTTCTCAAGGAAATACTATCAGTAAAAAGAACTTCTATTTCTTGTTCATCATAGGCAGTGGAGAGAGATACTTACTCCTCTCTCATTTTGTCTTTCTCACTTCCGATATATGGAAATTTGTTACTACAGGAAATTTGCCAACTAACTAGTTTCTCTTCTCATCTTCCCATTGAAGAAAATAATAATAAAAGGCAATGAAGCAGAAAAATAAAATCGAAATGATTAACAGCAAAAATGATTATCCCTCACAATCAAAAACTTCAGAAATTATACTAGGTTAAGACTAGAACATGAAAAGCAATAAGTTCCAGGTCAATTCTGGTTTCCCCTATTCCTACCAAGAAAAGTTCATAGTTCACACAGCAATAATCATGCACCAGTATCTTGAAAATAAAACTAGAAGATTCCATAAAAGATGGAAAATTGTGAAAAACGTATTTTCATACAATATACTTGGAGTGAAAAATGCAGAGAAATTAGGAAAGTAAAAGAGGTAAATACCTTATTAGTTCGTTCAAGGACATCAGTTTTGGCCTTAGAACGCAAAGAGCGAGACCAACGAACCAGCTTTTCCCAAGCCAACCGGACAACTTTCCGGCGTTCTCTTGGGCCATCAAGCGATAGTGCAAGACTTTCTGGCTCCGGCTCAGGCTCCGGCGACAGATGCTCTACAGCTCCCGGGGCGGCAGAAATGGGTTTGAAAAAAGAGTTGTTTCGGATATAGAGATTGTGGCGATGAGAATGAAAAGGGATTGAAGAATTAACAAAAGGCGGCTCTAATAGCAAAGTCATTTTTGCTGCTGCTTTTGCTCTACGCAATTTGCTTATACTTGCTCTTTATTTCAGCCTTTGGGTGTTTCCATTTTTTGGAGAAGTTTCTTTTCAGCGTTCTATCCAATCTTTGCTTTTCACGTGGCGCTCTTTCCACGTTCACTTTTTTCTCTTTTTTTTTTTGGTCCACTCCACGTTCATAAATGTGGTGTCATTACATTTAAACCTATCTACGCACGTAGTAATATAAATACTCCATTCTCTTTTCTTGACTACTACATTAAAAATATATTTTTATTTTTATTTATTTATTTTAACAAATAAAAAAAAAATAACTTTTTTTTTATTTTACCCTTATCATTAGTTATTCATTTTCAAAATTATTTCTCAAGACTTTTTGAAATACTATCATTATTAGGGGTTATACGGTAAAATATATCCTACAATTATTATTTCTTAAGGAGCGTGAAACGTCCAAAGTGAACAAGTAAAAGAGAACAGAGAAAGTATATTTCACTATTAATTAATAGAACAACTTATTGCATGCTCTTACATTATTTTATTAATTCCTCCAATTATAGGTTAAGTTAATCTTATAATGTAAAAAATTGTATACTAGTAGTGTATGAAACTTGAACTCAAGGAGGAATACTTAATATAAGGTGAACACAAATGAAGTATTGCTGTATTTTTAAAAAATTATGTATTTTTTATTAATTATAAGTACATGCTCTGATGTCATCACCCTTAATTATTTTTTCATAAAGCAACTATAAAACAGGTTAAGAGGAACATTCCCCAAGGTTAATTGGAGAAGATTGGTGTATAATAACTATGTGATATGATCCAATTAATTCACCTTCCATTTTTGTTGATTGTAGTCGATATTAGCTAGTGAAATTAGCTGGCGTTAGTTGCGGAGCTGGCTCAATCAATTAGGGAGTCGTTAGGGATTAGTTAGAACGCATGTTGTGCACATGAGTCCGGAAAGTAGTTATAACTAACTTTCCCGCCTAAACTAGTCTTCCTTTATTAGCTAAGCCTAGACCTGATTTGTATTCATTCTATTTTGGCAAGAGAATCACTAAAATCTTTCTCTCTCTACTTCTCTCTAAATTCCATCTGGGTTACCAGCTCGAGCGGACTGTTCAAGCATAATTATTTGCTTTACTCTTTAGGAACACCCAATTTCTTTCTAATTTTGTATTGCGATTACTAGAAATGTATCATTGGTATCAGACAATCCATTCTCGGACCAATTAATGGGGGATCCCAACACACGGATGCAAGAATTGAGAAAAGAAGTTGATAATCTCAAGGGTTCCATGGATACTATGGTCAGTTCTGTTTTTGATTTGAGGCAGATGATGGATGCGAAGGTGGCACAGGCTATGGATGAAATAAAAAAAAATGATATAAGAAATTTGACCATGGGAGGTGATGCACAATCATTGGGAAAAGCAGCAGTTGCGGATCGAGTTCCAACAGTTGTGCAAACCAGGAATGACGATTACCAATTGCCAACTAGGGGTTATCAAGTTGAATTTCCAAAATTTAATAGAGAATGATTGGCTATACAAGTGCGAGCAATTCTTTGATGTTGATGGAACTCCTAAAAGTTCTAAGGTGAAACTAGCTTCCTGCAAACTTGAAGGCAGGGCGCTTCAATGGCACCAGTCTTTCATGAAGCATCAAATGTCAGGAGAATGACCTAGGTAGAGTGAATATGTCAGGTGCCTGTATGCTAGATTTGGATCGGAGTTGTTTGATGATCCTATGGGAGATTTGAAGGACGTGAGACAGGTAAGTTCAGTGCAAGATTATGTTGATCTTTTTGATGAATTACTTGGTAGAGTAGAGTTATCTGAAGATTATGTAGTCAACTGTTTCATCAGAGGGTTGAAACCTGATATTGGGTTGCCAGTTAAAATGTTAGGTCCTAGAACCTTAGCTAAAGCTATTAGTTTGGCTCGGATACAGGAGCAGACTTTAGTGGTGTAGAAGGAGATTTTCACCTCTGCATCTATCTTGCCTACTCTAGAAACACTCCCAGATTTCCAAATTCATTAAACCAAAATAACCCCAATACCAAACCTAATCTGTCCCACAAAGTTATTCCTACTCCTGTGGAAAATCCCAAAATAACGTACAAGAAACCCAAACTATTAACCCCTGCTCAGATGGAGGAAAGAAGGAGCAAAGGTATATGATTTAGATGTGATGAGAAATATACATTTGGGCATGTGTGCAAGAAGAGGCATTTATTCTATATAGAGGTAGAGGAACAACAGGAACTAGTGGAAGTAGAAAAGAATGTGATGTTGGATGCAACTGAACTTTTAATAATAATGGCCCACGGGTTAGAAACAAATGAGGATGGATCCATTTTTCCTCTTGTGTCAATGCATGCTATAAGTGGAATTCATGATTTTAGAACTATGAGGGTGACAGTTTCTGTCAAAGACAAGGCTGTACAGGTTCTCATTGATACTGGCAGCACAAATAATTTTCTGGACATCAATATTGCCAAGAAGCTAGGGGTGTTTGATGACTGCTATTGCTCCTTTTAATATATCAGTTGCTGATGGTAGCAAGGTGCAGCGCTATTACATTTGCAAGAATCTGGAATGGAGGATGCAAGGAGTGACTTTCAACTCTGACATGTTGATACTACCTATTGGAGGGTGTGGTATTGTGTTGGGCATCCAATGGTTAATTACCTTGGGTGATATTATGTGGAATTTTAAGAAACTCAAGATGGAGTTCAATTTTAATGGAAGAAAGGTGTCTCTCAGAGGAATCTAACCTCCTGTTGTGAAGGTGATTGCATTAGGAAGAACGGACAAACTGCTAGCCAAACCTGCTGAGTTCTGCATGATTTCAATGGGACTATTTGTGCAGGAGAAGCAGACAATAGGGGCTAGCCTATGTGCTATGGGAGGAGAGGTTGTTAAGGATATGGAGAACCGGGAATTGTAGGTGATATTGGAGCAGTACGATGACTTGTTTGAGACTCCTACTGAATTACCACCTTCTAGAACTCATGATCACAAAATAGTTCTGAATGAGGGAACTTTACCAGTGAACATTAGACCCTATAGATATCCTGCAGTTCAGAATGATAAAATAGAGAAGAAGGTGGATGAGATGTTGGCTATTGGTATCATCAGAAGCAGCACTAGTCCTTACTCTTCACCCGTTATATTGGTGAAAAAAAAAGATGGGACCTGGAGATTATGTGTAGACTAAAGGGAGTTGAACAATTGCACAGTCAAAGACAAGTTTCCCATCCCAGTCATTGAAGAACTACTGGATGAATTGCATGGGGCAAAGTACTTTTCCAAGCTGGACCTTAGATCTGGCTACCATCAAATTATGATGTTTGAAGCTGATATACACAAAACTGCATTTAGAACACATCATGGCCATTATGAATTCCTAATTATGCCATTTGGTTTAACTAATGCACCCTCCACATTTCAAAGCCTCATGAACCAGATATTCTACATTCATCTTATAAAGTTTATTTTAGTTTTCTTTGATGATATACTTATCTACAGTTCTTTATGGTCTGATCACTTAAATCATTTAGAAGCTAATTTTGATAATTTGAGAGCCAATGCACTATATGTAAAGAAGAGCAAGTGTGACTTTAGGGTGACAAAAATAGATTCTTTGGGCCATGTTATTTCTGAGGAGGGATTGTCTATGGATAGGCTCAAGGTGGAAGATGTCCTAAGATGGCCTCAACCAACCACTATCAAAGCATTAAGGGGATTCCTTAGTTTGACTGGCTACTACGGAAGATTCATTCAAGGATATGGCACCATTGCTAAGACTCTTCATGATTTGTTTAAAAAGGAAAATTTCCAGTGGAATCAGAGTGTACTGCAGCTTTTGAGAAACTGAAGGCAGCCTTAACCACTACCTCTGTGCTGGCTTTGCTGAATTCTTTAAGATTTTACTATAGAGACTGATGCCTCAGGAGAAGTTATTGGGGATGTTCTAATACAAGAAGGCAAACCTATAGCCTTCTTCAGTAAGGGTTTATCAAACAAAAATAAGGCTTTATCTGTTTATGAAAGAGAGTTTCTAGCATTGGTCATTGCTGTACAAAAATGGAGGCCTTATCTGTTGGGTCGACACTTCGACATTAAAACTAATCATCATAGCCTCAAGTAGTTACTTGAGCAGAGAATCACCACATCTAGCCAACAAAAATGGTTGGTCAAACTGCTAGACTATGATTATCTATACAAAAAGGGGAAGGAGAATTTGGCTGCAGATGCACTCTCTAAAAGAGGTGATATAGTACAACTATTCAGTATCTCTGTCCTTCAATCAACATTATTGGAGGAAGTCAAATAATCTTGGAACAATGCTCCTCACTTGCTCAAACTCATTCAGCAAATCCAGCCATCTAAAATGAAATAGGATGTTTACTCTTTTGTAAGGGAATGTGACACATTCTAGAGGTGCAAGGGTGAGAATATAGCCTAGCCTGGTTTACTTCAGCCCCTCCCAATACCTGATAAAGTGTGGTAGGATATTTCAATGGATTTTATTGAAGATTTACCAAAAGCTGCTGGCAAGGAAGTCATATATGTGGTGTTGGATAGACTTAGTAAAGCAGCCCATTTCCGGGCACTTAAACATCCTTACACTGCCTTAGATGTTGCTCAACTGTTCATGGATGGAATCTTTAAACTCCATGGGATGGTTAAGTCCATAGTATCAGATAGGGATCCTATCTTCATCAGCAAATTCTGGAAGGAATTATGCAGCCTACGGAAAGTATCTCTCCTCACTTCCACTGCCTATCACCCACTAATAGATGGGCAAACTGAGGTTGTAAATCGATGCTTATAATGCTATTTGAGATGCATGACATTTGACAAGCCTAAAGACTGGCCTCACTGGTTACCCCTAGCTGAATGGTGGTACAATACTTCATAATACTCCTCTATTCACAGCACCCCTTATGAACTGGTTTATGGACAAAAGCCTCTACCCTTATTACCATATTTGCCATTTAACTCTTAGCTAGACTTGGTAGACAGGATTTTACAAGCAAGGGAGGCTACCATCAGACTTTTGAAGTTCCACTTGTGGCAAGCCTAGAATAGGTGATTAGTTCTATGTCAAGTTGCAACCCTACAGGCAGCTATCCTTACGAGATCATTCACACCAGAAGCTGTCAGAAAAGTTCTTTGGCCCTTTTCAGATAATTTCCAGAGTTGGTTCAGTAGCCTACACATTGGCTCTACCTACTGAGTCGAAGAGACATCCTACATTCCATATATCTCAACTCAAGAAGAAACTGGGTTCTCATGTGGCATCTGTGACACTCCCAACAGTCCATACAGACTCCGGTCATCTCCTTTTAACTCTTGAAGCAATCATGGATCAACGTTTAGTCAAATGGAGGGGCAAACCTGTTACACAAGTTTTGGTCAAATGGATGAATGCTGCTCTAGAAGACAGTTCTTGGATTGATTTGCTAGAGTTTCAGAAGTAGTTCCCACATTTCAATCCTTGAGGACAAAGATTGTTTTGAAGAGCAGGGTATTGATGTGATCCAATTAATTCACCTTCCATTTCTGTTAATTATAGTCGATATTAGCTAGTGAAATTAGCTGGCGTTAGTTACTGAGCTAGCTCAATCAGTTAGGGAGTCGTTAGGGATTAGTTCGAGCACATGTTGTGCACATGAGTCCGGAAAGTAGTTATAACTAACTTTCCCGCCCAAACTAGTCTTCCTTTATTAGCTAAGCCTAGACCTGATTTGTATTCATTCTATTTTGGCATGAGAATCAATAAAATCTTTCTCTCTCTACTTCTCTCTAAATTCTATCTGGGTTACCAGCTCAAGTGGACTGCTCAAGGGTAATTCTTTGCTTTAACCTTTAGGAACACTCAATTTCTTTCTAATTTTGTATCACGATTACTAGAACTGTATCACTATGTCTTTCCTAAGTGGATATTCACAATAAGGATGGTAGATTATGCATTATTATACACGAGGGACAGACCCGCCAAATAAGGTGTCACTAGAAACCAGGCATGTATAGTGTGTGATGTAGCAGATGAAAGCATAGCACATGTATTTTTCAGATGTCCTTACTCAATGGCTATTTGGTCTAAGCTACTACATTGGCAAGGTGTGAGGAGGCAAGCAACGGAGTGGCCTGCGCAATTAGATTGGGCAGGGAAGTTTGCAAATGGTAAAAAGTCTAAGGCATAGATTTATAAAATGATTTTAGCTTGCGATATAAACTATAATTGGTAAGAGAGAAATAATAGAAACTTTTCAATGAGGATTGAGGATCGCAGATGCTCATACCTGATTTATTGTAACGTCGATCTGACCGGTCGTTTTGAGCTCTAACATGTCGTTCGGCGGTTTGAGACCTTGAGTAGCTTCACCTTATGTCTTATAAATTGCATGTGCAGTTTGTTTCGATTTTCGAGAAGTTCAGAGTTGATTTGGAAAAATAATTTCTAATTCGAAAGCTTTAAGTTAGAAGAGTTGACCAGGATTTAATTTTTGAATGAACGATCTCGGAATCGGGATTTGAAGATTTCTATAGGTTCGTAAGGTGATTTTGGACTTGGTTGTATGTTTGGGTTAGGTATCGGGTGGTCCAGGAGTGATTTAGCTCTTATTATCTAAATTTGCATTTTTGAAGGTTTTCGAATTTGCTAAGTTTGACTTGGATTGGATCCTGGTGTTATCGAACTTCGGGTGGTATTCCAGGACTATAGATAGGTTCTTTTAGTTGATTGGAACTTGTGCGTGAAGTTTGGTGATGATCCGGAATGTCTAAGTGTGATTCGGACGCGTCGGGAAACGTTTGAAAGTTGGAATGTTAAGGGAAGGATTTTGATCGTCAATTCTTGATTTTGCTGTTATTCGTGGCATTTCGAGCCTTTGAATAAGTTTGAATAAGGTATTGGGACTGGGTGGTATGAGTGGTGGGGTTCCGAGGCCTCGGGTGTGTTTTGGGGTAGTTTCGGACCAAGTTGGTGTGCTTTGTTGCTGGTGGTTGCTAGTGCTGGTGTTGTGCTTCGCGAACGAGTTGGGAGACATGCGTTCGCGATGAAAGAATTGTGGGCTGCTGATTTTGTGCTTTGTGATCGCGTCAGGAGAGATGCGAATGCGAGAAAGAGCTAAGATCCAGGCAGAATTTTGTTCTACGCGAACACGAGGAGTAAGGGATGGGCATATTGCCCTTCTCGAGCGCAGCTAGGAGACCACATATGCGATGGAGGGCTCGTGGCTGGGGAGATTTTGGTCATTTCTAATGCGATTGGCCTTACACGAATGCGTAGGTTTGGAGGGTTATGCTCCGCGATTGCGAGTGGATGCTCGCGATCGCGGTAGAGGAATTTGGGTAGTGGCACATTTGGCCTCCGCGATCGCGAAGGTGCTTCCACGATCGCGAAGAAGCACGACTATACAGTGTATAAGATTGCAAATCGGGTCTTCGCTCATTTTTATCTCATTTCTCTTATTAGAGCCAATTTTGAGATGATTTTGGAGAGCCATTTTCTTTATCTATCACAAGGTAAGTGATTCCTACTCATTGTGAGCTAAATACATGGATTATATGGATTTTAACTTAGAAATTGGTAGAAATTATGGAAATTTGGAAGAAAATCTAGAAATGGTATTTTTGATTTTTGACCACGAAATTGGACATAGAATTTGGAATAAATTGTATATATGAGTTCCTGGTGCTCTGGATAATTTTTATCTTCGAGAATTTTCAAAATCCGGACATTTTGGGCTCAAGGGTTGACTTTATTGACTTTTTGTGTAGAGTTGGGAATTTATTTCTAATTGTTAAATTGCGAGTCTTTGAGTATATTTTGATTGGTTTGCATGTTCTTTGACTAATTTCGGATTGTTTGGCATGTGGTAGAGGTGTTAGAGAGGCGTTGGAGCTGGTTATCAAATTTCAGAGCAAGGTAAGTCTAATGCCTAACCTTGTAAGAGAATTTATCCCGTAGGTGCTATATTTGTTACGTGCTACGTGTTATGGTAGCTATGCACATATGAGGTGGCGAGTATCCGTGCGTATGCTAGAGTCTTGATTATGTCCGAGTAGACTTAGATTTACACCATGTTTTAACAGTACTATTTTAGTTATTCTTGCCTATTTAAATGCTTTAATTATTATTTTAGCATGATTCTAGACTTGCATAGAGTTGAACCTTTATATTTTAGATAGTTGACATGCTACCTGATTAATCGCGAAATATACTTCCTATTGCGGATTTCTACCGCGATGTACGTATTTGTCCGAAAGTTTTCTTAATTTCATAAATCACACATATATATGTGAGTTGGGCCAGTGACCTATCAAGGTTTACATTCTTATGGGATCGGGATAAAGGCCTCAACAACACTCTTATGGGATTGGTTCGTTCGCCTCGACAGTAACATGTAACACATATTTATGGGATCGGGCAGAATGACTCAGCAACACTCTAATAGGATCGTACCGTTAGCCTCGGTAGTATCATATAAAACACTCTTATGGGATCGAACCATTCATCTTGGTAGTTCTATGAAACATTCTTATGGTATCGGGCCATATTCATCGGCAGACTCGTGCGTTATATTCGATCGAGAGTCAGGTACCTATGACTTTTTCTGACTTGAGATTTGAAATTGTATTTGATATTGGTTATCTTTGTTTTCTTTGAGGCTGTTCATGGTATTTGGTGATATTGTAATTACTATTATGTTGGGAATCATGTTATGCATATTTACCTGCTCCATTGCTTTTATTTGCTATGCTTCATACCTGTCTACTATTACTGTACTTTGATTGTTGGACCACTAGTAAGTGTCAATATCGACTCCTCGCCGCTACTTCTTTGAGGTTAGACTAGATGCTTACTGGGTATGTGTTGATTTACGTACTCATACTACACTTCTGCACTAATTGTGCAAGTACTGAGACAGGTATATTTGGTGGTCACACAGGTGCGTATGCGCAACTGCTAAGGAGACGTTGTGGTGAGCTGCTCTCTCTATGTTGCGATCCACAACACACAGAGTTCTCTTCCTATTTGTTTACTGTACTCTGTCTATTTTCTATTCCACACAGTTGTTGTGGTAGTATTGTATATTTTAGTAGATGCTCATGCACTTGTTACATTAGATTTTGGGGATTTGGGCTATTGTTTTTGGTTGTATTTCTGTTACGTAATCGAATTTATATTTCAACTACGTTCGAACATTTAAGATAACACCAGTATTGTGTAAATAGAATGATTCCACTTATTTATTTCATCAGTTGTTCAAAAAAAATATATAATGAACTAACGATCGGTGTTGATTTGTTGTTGGCTTTCCTAACGACAATGTTGGGCGCCATCATGGATTATGGTGACAATTGGGTCGTGACAACTTGGTATCAGAGCATTAGATTCATTTATGTCTTAGGTGTCATGAGCAAGTCTAGTGAAGTCTTACGGATCGGTACAAAGACATCTGTACTTATCTTTGAGAGGCTATAGGGCCGTTGCCGTTAGGAGAACTTCCCTTTTTTGATCTTTGCCGTGCGATTTGATTTTGGTTGAAGCTTATGTCCACTTCCTTCCTACTCATTCGTACGCGCTGTCAAGCATTCGATATCAGTTGGTCGCCAACGAGTTGTGGAGACGCTACAGACGTGGTGCATGATATTTTTCCCTGCGTATGCGGGCATACTACTATCGTCGCCTTTTGGAGGGGTGTTCAGTCATTTTAGTCCACTGTTGGTGTTGCCCATTTGTTTAGGGCTATACACGGTGTATTATGATATTTCTCGCGTTGTTATTGTATAGTGCTGGTGTAAATCGTAGGGTGTTTACTTACGTATTGCGGAGGTGAATGCTATAGAAGGAGGAGGATTAGTAGGTTCATGATTGGAAGTTTGGCATTTAATTCCATTACAAGAGAGGCATTTGGCTAAAGATGTCTAGGCTTTGACCGACGAAGCTTCGAGAACGGTATTTTGAACTTAATGGGATTCTTGCATGTGTTGTTGTCTTTGTCATCCTTGTTTTAACGCATTAAGTCTCGTCAGCACAATGGTCTTCATTTGCTTGCCTTTAGAGGCACGATATTATGAAGTGGTACTTAAGAACGGTTATCGGAGACGGTGTGTTGTGACATTTGGGTCAAATCAGTGTTTCCAATGTTGATGGTTCAAGGGAGATGATCCTTGAGGAGGCTTAGAGTTAATGGCGTTCCATTTGTTCAGGTGCTACAAAGATGGTTCGTGATTTGGGGTGGCATTATTGGTGGAGAAGGATAAGAATGGACAT